>CM042563.1:4200100-4480883 GCA_023630585.1 Cranoglanis bouderius
AAGTGACCCAGAATAACCCGAGAGGCCTTCTTTGACCAGATGCAACTCTGGAATTCAGGAAACTCTTTGGGAACCCACACAGGACCTACTCCTGTAATAAAAAGAAACCTTTGATTGACTGAACTCTGGGAAACTTCCAGGATTAGATTCGTCAACAAAAGGATCCACCATTTCCCGACCCCAGGGCCTGTAAATCTTGATCTAATCTCAGTTTACGACCTCAAGTGCTTTATCGGAGCCAACCAGAATCCCAACAAAGAACCTCCCCTCCCTAGAAAGGTCACCCCACTGAGGTGACCAAAGGACCATTGTAGCTTTAGAAAGAGCGCATACAGCCCCCTCTTCTGGACATGTGCACACACTCCACGCGCACACACACAGTGACTCATATCTCTTGAATGTAACCTATAATCATATCCCTAGATAGTTATGATTTGTCGTATATGCATGTGTTGTATGTCTAGATAACCCTAGATGTAACACAATTTTATATAGTTTGAGCTAAAGCTAATTTTTAAGAAGTTGTCTGCCCAACTATATCTAATGATCCTACACTGTCCAAGATATCATAATCTCCATGAAGTTTGAGTACCAAAATCCCATTGTCTCACAATATGCCAATTAATGATGCATACTACAGGGTGATAGGATGTATCATTCTATACTTTTCCATGTTTTTATCAAATACCATATTAGTCAAACTTAGCACACAGAGCCGCCCTGACATGCGGCCGTTCTGGGACAGACAAAGAAAGTTTTCCCCCAGAACTTTCTCATCTCTCTTTGGATTAGCCAGCAGCTCAGAGAAGCGTGTATTGGCATTGTCCATAAAGACCGTGACCGCACGCGTCCCAGCAGCTACGGCTCGCTCCGGCTTTTTTCTCACCCTCTTCCCTACGCTCACCTTGCCACCTTCAGTTTCCGGCATTCCTCCGGACTCTCGCTTTGTCTCATGAAACCACGTAGCAATCACCATATTCTTCATCCTCAGAGTGAGACTCAACTCCGTTCACCCCTACTCTACGGCAGCTGAAGAACCAGCAAATTCCTAAAGCTCAATCTGCAAATCAAGGACCCTAAATGAACACGCATTCTGCAAGTGCGCATAGAGTATAATTCCAATTGACCTTTAGAGGTGTCCTATTAAGCCAGAACCACTTTTGTTAGAAAAAGTTGAATTCAAATTCGCACTTTGCTGATTCTCGAAGGTTAGGCTTTGTGTTCTGCCATTGTTACTTCCATCACTTTTTCTTCTGTTCCTTTCACTTACCCTGTATATATATGTATTATTTGTTTGTACCTAGTTGTGTATATCTGTAGTTTTTACTGTAGTTATTAAAATCCATGAGATTTATCAAGCTGGATCGTCTGTTTTTACTTATGACAAGGTTCACTTTTAACGTTGCTCCCTAGCTCTGGCGCTGGATTTCTGTGGCGTAGAATAAACTATCGCCCATTCATTGGTGAAGGATAATTTATTCCTTTAGAGTAATACAACAGCTGCCCTGAACATACATGTAAGTTTGGTGGACAAACAGATCAAGCTGCTTCGCATTTAATTCTAGAGCTAGGTTACAGTAATTAATATAACATTCCCTTTCATGAGTGGAGTTTATATCCATACTTAATCAGAACACGCTTTGATTCGAGCTATAGATATATTTCACCCATTTTGAGCTAGGTTAAGCTACATATTATGGTGGAGATTATGCGGAGCTACGTTTTAAAAACCTTGGTTCATGAGTGAATGCGCTTGAATCCAGAGCGACTTTGTTCGTCCCATTCTTAAATCCGTATTAACCTTCAGCTCAGCGTGTGGCGTCGAGCTCACTTTCTGCTGATAACTGAAAGGCTCTAAGCTGATTTTCCAGTTCAACGTGCTTTGGCGCTATATATTTGTCTGACAAATTTGCTTGTGATTTAAGTGCTTAAAGTTAAACACAGTTCATAACATTAAACTTGTGTCTGAAAGGCGATGAGAGAAGCTCGCAGCACAGCACATTTTTAGTTCGCGTAATCGCCACAGTAAGAGCAGAAGAAACCTTCTTCCAGCGCAGTAAAGATTGATTTGGCTTGATGTTCCTCTTATCTTTCTAGAAGGCCTTATTATATTTGCTACTGGACTTCGATGCATTGCGTTGAACCAATGTTAATTCGACAGGCAATAAGTCTCTTCTGGCAGAAGCTAAACCAGCGTAGCTAACACGTGGACGCACTGCATGTAGAAATCAGCCTCAAACGGTGATTGATATATACAAATGAAGAAGCCCGACACTCTGATCAAGTGTAAATTCAAACAACGGCGAAGAAACCCGTTGTGATTTTATGTGCATGGCAGCGAAGAAATCCTGCCCACATTTCTTGTGCGTGAACAGCACAAGGATCCATGAGATACTCAAAAATTTCTCTATTCTCGTGATAACACATGAAATCGCCATTAAAGCCGTCCCCTAGGAAGCGGCGGCGCTGATTTCATTTCACGTCTGAGTTAGGGTAGGTTGCAGTACCTCTGACTGAGACACCAGAGGGCACGCCAGCTTGAGGGCTAACATGGCGGTAAAACCAACACCCCCCTTTTTACTCACTTTATTGGGTGGCTCACTGCCGCCACCTTGTGGAACCTTCTCTGTTAGGTCTATGCCTATTCTCATTTCTGCATTCACTGTTCCCTAGCTCTCAGCCTCTCCCGGTCCTTTCTAGCTATCCTACTCTAACAGGATTAGTGTTCTCCAATTTTTTTTCTTTTCTCTTTCTTTTAGGCTTTGTTCGTTTTATTACTCTTTTGTTTTATGGGCTGGTTTACAATTTATTTCTCTCCACCACTTTATTTTCTTTATTAGCGCTATTAGTTTCATTTTAATTACTATTATTAATTTTTTCTTTCTTCTTTCTTTTTTTCCCTTCTTTTAGCATGTTATTATTTTTAATTTTTTTGTTTATTGTTTATTTTTTATTCACTCATTTTTCAATTTTTTATTTTTTTATTTTTCGCTTCTCCCTCTCTCTTCTTTCACTTTGTCATTTTACTTATATTTTGACTCCTTTCTCGTCTCTCCCCAATTGATAACACTCTTCCACTTAAAGAATTCCTTACTGTGCATGCTCCCTTGAGTGTGAGAACTAAGAAACCAAGCCAAAGTAAGATTTGAATTCTAACTGTTGTGGTAGCCATTGGCATCTGCCTATTCATAGGACTTCCTACAGATAGAGAAGGCTTTCTCCCTTACCCCCTTCTCTTTGTTTTCATTAATTAGTTCAATTTTTATTTGTTCTACTTAGCTGTTGTTTGGTTATGACTTGTCTCCTCAAGCTCACCTAAAGGCATAAGCCTCACGGGAACCAGCAAAGAAAAGCTAAAACCCTAGATTGTATGACCCAGGCAGCCAGTGTCATTAGATGACCCCACTAGGCTACCGCCTGTCCAAATCTTCTAATTCAGATCTAGGCGCATACCTTTCAGACCATTTTGGCCCCTTCCTGGCCACCCTACGACCAAAGACAATAAGTGTCCGGCCTACATGTACCACTAACTTGGCGCTGTTACCAGTTAGCCAAATTGAGACTTTCACCCAGCGTACCTAATTAAATGCACGATTGCGACTCAGCTAATTTGCGTCAGACTTGCATTGGCGTCTGTGTTGTTCTTCTCTCGTCAACAGTTGCCATGTCGAGCAAGCAGCCCCACTGCCCATTGGTACAACCTTGAAGACCTATTTGACTACCATGGCGACCCTACGTTCCTGCCCGAGACAGCTACCGACCCGGCAGTAGCGCTTAAGCAGAAGAAACAGCTGGATGAGGGGAAGTAGACAGGCTGATGGCGCATGATCCCCACCCAGAACTACAGCTACAAGGACTGGGCCAAAGATGTCGTCCGGAGAAGCCTCGCTCACCCAGCGCCTCCTCATCCAGGCATGGGCGCGGCGAAAAAGAGCAACTTGGTGACCTGGAGCAAACTGTAGCGGCGGCTCCCAGTTTCAAGTCGAAAGAGGCCGGGCCAGCCAGGCCCTTGCGTTCAAACCAGCCTGGCTCAGCCATCACCCGAGACCCACGGACCAGCACTTTAGCCGCAGTTCCAGGGCGAGCTACAAGAGGAAGTGGAGAAACTCCAAAGCCCTGCAAGACCTTCAAGAAAAAGAAACAGAAGCGAAAGGAGAAGCTGGAGGAGGAGAGGAAAAAAAAACAGGGATGAACTGAAAAACAAAAATCCAACAAGGTGACACTTTCTCCTGACCCAAAGCATGGAGAGAACTGGAAGAAAGAGAGCAGCTAGAAGCTCAAGGCATCTCTGCCGAGAACCACACTGCTGAGGGGCCAGAACTGAAATCAGAGACAGCTTAGTACACGAAAAAGACTCTCTCAAAGATGAACTTGACACTTGTTCGCCGAGGAGTGGAAATATTCCTACTCGTTCCAGGATGACCAGATAAGGGGAAACACTCACCACAGAGTTTCCCGACCAGTGAGCCGAGGCCTCCATTGCGACCCACGAGCTCCCAGCTCGAAAAGAGGATTGAAAGCCCACTGCTCAAGAGGTCACCAGCGACCATCAAAGAACCCCGTCAGCCACAAGGGGGTGGAAGCCTATTCAGAGCATTCTTTGCCCCCAGTCAAGGCATAGCTCACAAAGAACTGGACAAGCTGGCCAGGAGGCGTTCCTCGTTCACTCCAAACCTGGCGGGGAGACCATGACATTTCATGCCTATCTACAAGACATAGACTTTCTTTTTACAGACTTTAAACAATGTGACCATGTGGGACGAGATTATATTTGATCAGGATTACGTCCAGTTAAGTGATTATCTTGCGGAGCTTCTTAGATCGACAACCAGGGCTTTGTCAGATCCCGGATTACCAGAACTCACGGCCAGGCGCTGATTAAGAGTACTCTGACCCTGAATCAGATCAAGGGATTATTGCAGCTATGGACTTAAAACAGAGCCGACTCGAAACCCCACAGGCCTATTACCACCCAGACTCCGGCGGGCCTACTTGAGCACGCAGAGCGAGCCAGGAATGGAGGGAAGATGTCAACTTCAGGACTCTCTGTTCCTCCGAAATCCTGCATCCTACAGTGAACCATCACCCTAGGAGTCCTAGCCTGCCCGCATAGCATGTCCACTCAACAGCTGCCTGGGACCTGGCCCACAAGGCCTACACTAAGCAGAGAAGGCCGCCTCCGAAAAACCTGCTTGAAAAACCCAACTCATTTACCCTGTCTCCGATCACTGCTCAGAACTGGCCCTAGAGGGTGCACAAACACACTACAGTAACCGACCCTTTTCCAGCAGAAGAGCACTTTTACAACCCGAGGTGGTGCAGCGTCCCAAACTCCAGACTGGGCGCCCTGAAAAATTCCGAGAGACCAGCCCGCGTCCAGCCTAACCACCCAAAGGGCGGAGTCACATAGGAACCCCGCCCGATGGCTTAAAGCAACAGCCGACCCTCGCCGGCCCAGGAACTAACGAACAAGCCTAAGTCCCGGGAACCTTCACTAAAAACAGGGCGACACGAAGCTGCGTCTGAGTCTGCAGAGATCCTGAGAATGCTGAAGAGATCCTTTATCCAGAATAAAGCTTCGCCAAATATAATGACCAGAGACAAAGCCAGACCCCTTGCCATGACTAAGAGCCAGGCCTGAAACCAACCTCTCTAGAGGGCCTCCGACTGAGCCAGCAACACAGACTCCTGCTGATCAGCCACGAGAAACAGAAAGAAACTGAGATCATCACCAAGTGACAACGCGTAATCCACTCACCCCGCTGACGAGCTTTGCTTTCCAGAGCAAACTGACCCACTGCTTCACACTGCCGAAAAAAAGACTCCAAGGTACCCAGAAAGTGCTGTTTTGAAGTTGTCTGCCTCTCCAACGCATCTACCTGACACCAGCCCCAACTTTGCCTATCAGTCACTACACAGAAGCCCCAGTGCCAAAGCTCACTGGGAAATCTGATTGAAAGGAGTGGCCGAGAAACTCTACCTAGCTATTGCACGGCTGGAACCATGCAGAGGGTTGAACTGGAAGCCCTGTGAAATTTGGATGCGGGGAGCAGCGAACCTCACTCTGATGCCTCATCAAACTCTTCGACAGACTCAGAGTTGAAACTAAAAAGACAAATCGGACTGTAACATCACACAAGGTGCGAGCTGAATGTACAATTGTCTGCATTGTGTGCACATTGTGTGCCAAAATGTAGGGCTACAGCTTGAGCAGATAGCACCTATTCACCTAACCGCATCAGGTCCTATTGAGCCTGGTGCACCCACGTGTACATTGTGTCTCACCAATGGACACTTATCCCCTTCTCGTGGGAAAAGATCTCCTAGGCGCACAAGGCTTTGAGCCCTTATTGGACTTCAGGGGAGTCAAAAATCTGAGGCTCAAGTTAGAAACCTCTGCCTCTCCAGTCACACAGGATTCACATGAGCCAGACTGCCCATGCCACAGAAGGCCACGGGCGAAATCCTCAGATATTAACAGAGGAGTCACCGGAAATCCCTCAGGGTAACAGAGGTCACCCGGAAATCCCGCATTTGGTCACAGAGGTCCACGGAGAGTCACGGAAATCCCCCAGGCAGACATGACAGCGCGGGAATTTCACGGAGAGTTAGCACCAGAACAAAGTTCAAAGTCCACTACTCTGCACTCTTGGACTCAACAAAGACTCCGAGCCCTTTTGCCCCAAGGTCTTTGCGAGCCGACCTGCAACTAAATGATGCTGAAAACCACAGACAATTGTATTGGCATTATGGGCGAACAAGCTCCAGCCATCAGCCTCACGCTGTTTCAACACCCTCCTTAAAGGCATACCCGACCTTCCATTTGTCAACAAACGCACCCACGTTTTCCCTGGAACCCTGTCTATCAACAATGACAACTGCAAAGGGGATCTGTGCATTGTTGAGCGTGAAATGGAATAATCGGCATCACCCATTACTTTCTGGTCTTACCAGACCCACCACATGATGTTTACCTCGGAGCAGACATCCTGATTAGTCTTAGGGCTCATGTGGACTTTATAAATGAGGTGGTGTGGGCACCAATGATCTCACAGCCCCCTGTTGTTCCTGTCAACCACGAGAACCTCATGTCAGGGCAGACCATCCCAGAAGTCTGCACCCTGATCAGTGAACAGGATACCGTAGTCCCAGCTTACACCAAAGGGGTCACTGTTACGGCTCAACCTACGATGGGGTCAAACACTAAATCACACGCTGGGCTTCTTCCAGCCTTCACCTGAATGCTTGGAACTGGGACTTACTTTGGAAGCCACACCCTCACTGAAGTGTCATCCCGTGCAGCTTCCATCCTGTTCAACACCTGCACAGCAATGGACATTACAATTCCCAAGGCCTACCGCCTGGGGTGGCTAGTGAGCACAGACTTTCATGACTTTGAACTGAGTTTACCAATCATTGGACCAATTCCAGCTCCTATGGTCCCAGAAGGGAGCTTCGGATGACACAGTATTGACAGCCCCCTTTAAGCTTGTCTCCATTACTTCAGTCATGCCAATAACCACAGGAGTAGCATGCAGAGGCGGAGCTAACAAAGGACCAATACCTTGCAGTCTACACAGTCTCCAACCAGCCGACCTATGAGACTGATGAGAATACTGCCCCTCTGGCTGCTCACAAGACAAGAGACACTAGCACAGAGGAGCCCTATCTGAATTCGAGACACAAGTCCAGCAAATCCTGAGGGATGCAGGCGCCATACAAAGCGATACAGACCGTCAAAAACTCAGACAGGTCTTGTACAAGTTTAAAGCGTCGTCGCCATTTCAAAAGACTCTCTGGACTGTGGCCTCACGAACCTCCACGCGGTGCGCATCCCGGCGCCTAAATGCTCCTCCCACTTTAGTCAAAGCAGTACAAGATTCCGATCGCCTCACGAACCCGTGCAGGAGATTATCGACTCCATGCTTGAAAGGTGTCATCCGCCCATGCAACAGCACCTATTCTGCTCCCCATCTGGCCCGTCCTTAAGCCAAGCGGGAAGTGGCGACCCACCATTGACTACAGGAAGCTGAACCAGCAGGTGCCACTGTCCGCGATGGCCCATGACCCAGCTGGAGCAGGAAATACCTAGAATACAGGAGCCACCATTTTCTCTACGCTTGGCGTGGCCTCAGGATTCTGGACTATACCTGTACATCCAGGCGACCAACACAAGCTGGCCTTTACCTTCGGCAACCCGACGGTACACGTTCACAAGGTGCCCATTCGGCCATTTCGCCAACTCACCAGCGAGTTCAACATCTTCTTGAACAAAGCATGCCCGGACGCCAGAATGAGAGGCAACCTCATCTCGTAGGCGATGTTCTCATGAAAAGCACAGCTTGGTAACTGATCACCTGAGAGAAATAGACTATGTACTGGACCAACTAACTACTGCCGGTGCCAAGATCGCCCTCCACAAAGGACAGTGGTGCCGAACCAAAGTCAACTATGTGGGCCTACTCATCGGATCACGGGGCATTGAACCTCAGACCAGCCGCATCCAGGCCATCCAGAACATCAAGCCTCCCACTAATGTCACAGAGCTGCGGAGTTTTCTGGGCGTGTGCAACTACTCACGACAGTTCATTGAGAACTCACGCCAGACATTGCCACGACCATTAACTCTACGCTTCTCAAAAGGACTGCCCATTAAGCCTGGACAGAGGCTCAAGCGGCGCTATGAAAGAACTTAAAGGTCATTTGTGCACAGCTCCATGCCTGGCTTACCTGATCCACAAAAAGAGTTCTATTTGGAAGCTGGATTCTCCAACCACTGTCTCAGTGCGGGTCTTTACCAAAAGCACGACCAGGACAAAGAGTGGTTGCATATGCCAACAAGACTCTCCTTCCACCGGAAACTAAATACTCGGACTGTGAAAGGCGCTGCTTTGCACTGTATGGAGCCATACAACGCTTCTCCAACTACATCGGAGCACAAAAGGTCATCATAGAAACTTGCCACCAGCCTGTAATGTTTCTCAACAGCCAACGCATCCGAGATGGCGTGGTCACCAATTCACGCATAGCCATGTGGTTGATGGCCCCTCCAAGGGCGCAACGTTGAGGCACGATACGCCCAGAATCACAAGTCTGCGCTGGGCAACGGCTTGGCTGCATGTCAAAACTGCTCTGATGACACACCTGCTGCAACACTGGGACGCAGAGGGACCCCAGCAACAACAACCGACCTGTCACAGATACTTTGAGGAGAAGGTGTGCCAAGGGATGCCTACTGCCCCTACGTCGACGGGTGCTCCTACAACCACGAAGGCACCTTAAAAGCCGGCGCAGGCGTGCTATGGCTAAACAACCACCCCTGCCCACCACAACATTTCCAGCTGGGCCCTCAGTCATCACAACATGCTGAGGTAGCAGCCATCCTGATAACCCTCCAGATCGCTGCAGCCCATAACATCAGAGAACTCCTCATCTGCACAGACTCTAACTACGCAAGACTCAGTTTCACATGCCATCTTTCGGGCTGGAAACAAAACGGGTTCAAGACGGCAAACAACAAGCCGGTCAAACACCAACACCTGTTCCAAGCATGTGAGGACATCACAAAAACACATGACATGATCATCTATTGGAAAAAGGTGAAAGGACACTCAAAACAGCCAGGCCTGGATAAAGACCTGAATGACCAAACTGATGCCCTTGCCAAAATGGGCGCACTACATGGAGACCTATGGTCACCTCCGGCTCAGCCACCCATCTTGAATGTGGCAGCAATAACCCGCAGCAGGCGAACCCTTCCTGCAACACCACTAACCTCGCAGCCACTTTCGCTGGCACCACAAATCTCTAACAACGACATAGCTGATCTTCAAGCCTCAGACACCTCCATCCAAGCTATGCTACACCACCTCTCTGACCCCTCCAACCACCCGATCACACCGTCTGACCTCACGGCTGCCCCCTCCCTCAGACGGCTGCATGAGATCAAAGACATGCTGCGCGTGACGGACAACATTCTGTGGTATGTCCCTGATGACCTCACAGCGCCAAGGCTCGTGGTGCCACAGGGCCAAAGGGGGGTCATGTTAATGTATGCCCACGACGCACCATGTGCTGGACATCACGGCACCAGAGCCACTTACGACACACTGAAGCAAGTGGCATACTGGCCCGGTATGCAGCAAGACGTGGCAGAGTACGTCAGAGGGTGCCTGGTTTGCTGCCAATTCGAACCAGCAAACCCAAACCACAGAGCCCCACTGCAACGCAGAGGAGTCACGTTCCCATGGTCAGACCTCCAAATAGACTGGGTGGGACCTCTGCCCAGGTCAACAAGGGGCAACAAGTACTTCCTCACAGTAGTATGCCAATTCACCAAGTGGGTAGAGTGTCTTCCAGCACCCAATGACACTGCCCAGACCACGGCATACCTACTGATGAACCATATCTTCTCCAGATTCGGACTGCCACTAAGGGTCAACTCCGACAGGGGCACGCACTTTACAGCTGAGATCATGCAGCAGACTTGGAAGCTCTTGGGTGTACAGGCTCAACTACACATCAGCCACCACCCCAGATCCTCAGGCCAAGTGGAGCGAACCAATCGGACTGTGGTCAGCATGCTGAGGAAATACGTGTCTGCCAACCAAAAGGACTGGGATGTAAAACTTCCCCTGGTACTCATGGCCATCAGAGCCACCCCGCAGGAATCAACTTGCGTGTCTCCCTTCGAATTGATGACTGGGCGGCAAATGACCCTACCGCTGCACCTGCTGTACCAACCGGGAGACTCCAACCTCGTCACAGCCTACACCACACACCAATACCTGGATGAGCTACACCGGCACCTAAGGACGACATTTGCTTTCGCCCAACAACAGCTGCAAAGGAGCGCTGAAGGCCAGAAAGCATATTATGACCGGAAAGCATCACACCAGGAACTGAATGTGGGTGATAAGGTCTGGTACTACAACTTCACACAGCCACTCCAGACAGCCTCCAAACGACTGTCGAAAAAGCTGCTCCCCCACTGGACAGGACCGCACGAGATCGTGGACAAACTCTCCGCAGTCGCGTACAGAATCCAACTAAAGCAGGGACAGAAAGACCCGATTTTCAAATGGGTCCATCGAAACCAAATAAAGAGACACGTGGCTGCTGGCAGGGAAAAGAAAGGGGGGGGGGACTAATATAAACTAACCCAGTCACAGTCTGCAGAGCAAGGAAAGCATCCTGACCAATCAGGGACATCAACCGCTTACCTACTGCCTTTCTCTTTCTCTCTCCCTCTTTTTCCTACACTAGGATGCTGCTGTGGCTCACCATCCTGTACCTCCAGATAACCGGAGGAAAATTAGGAACCCTCATCAATCAACCAGTTTGATACACTCGCCACCCCATCACCATGACGACTGTCGCCCAACGATGTCCTCACAGGGACATCCTTGTCCGAAAGGGGGGGAGCTGTAACGTATCGGGGTGCCCAAACTGATTTCTACATTAACCCAAGTGAAACATATAAAGTTTCACTCCTTTAAGTGACCCAGAATAACCCGAGAGGCCTTCTTTGACCAGATGCAACTCTGGAATTCAGGAGACTCTTTGGGAACCCACACAGGACCTACTCCCGCAATAAAAGAAACCTTTGATGACTGAACTCTGGGAAACTTCAGGATTAGTTCGTCAACAAGGATCCACCATTTCCCGACCCCAGGGCCTGTAAATCTTCGATCTAATCTCAGTTTACGACCTCAGAGATTAACATCGGAGCCAACCGGTCTAGCAAAGAACCTCCTCCCTAGAAGGTCACCCTGAGGTGACCAAAGGACCATTGTAACTTTAGAAGAACGCCAGCCCCCTCTTCTGGACATGCACACACTCACGCACACACACAGTGAACATGTCTCTTGAATGTAACCTGTAATCATATCCCTAGATAGTTATGATTTATTCGTATATGCATGTGTTGTATGTCTAGATAACCTAGTTGTAGCAATTTTATATAGTTTGAGCGAAAAGCTAATTTTTAAGTTGTCTGTAACTATGTCTAATGATCCTACACTGTCCAAGATATCATAATCTCCTTGAAGTTTGGTACCAAAATCATTGTCTCACAATATGCCAATTAATGATGCATACTACAGGACGATAGGATGTATCATTCTATACTTTTCCATGTTTTATCAAATACCATATTGATCCAAACTTAACACAAACCCCGCCCTGACATGCGACCCGTTCTGGGACAGACAAAAGAAGTTTTCCCCCAGAACTTTCTCATCTCTCTTTGGATTCGCCAGCAGCTCAGAGAGGCGTGTACATTGGCATTGTCCATAAAAGACCGTGACACGCGTCCCCCGCTGGCTCGCTCCTTCGCTTTTTCTCACCCTCTTCCTACTTCTCACCTTGCCACCTTCCGTTTCCGGCATTCCTCCGGACTCTCCTTTGTCTCGTGAAACCACGTGGCAATCACCATATTCTTCATCCTCGGGCGAGACTCAACTCCGTTCACCCCTACTCTACCGACGCTGAAGAACCAGCAAATTCCTCGCTCAATCTGCAAATCAAGGACCCTCGTGAACCGCATTAAATTAACGCAAGTATAATTCCAATTGACCTTTAGAGGTGTCCTATTAAGCCAGAGCCACTTTTGTTGAAAAAGTTGAATTCAAATTCCTTTGCTGATTCTCGAGGTTAAACTGTGTTCTGCCATTGTTACTTCCATCACTTTTTCTTCTGTTCCTTTCACTTACCCTGTATATATATGTATTATTTGTTTGTACCTAGTTGTGTATATCTGTAGTTTTTACGTAGTTATTAAAATCCATGGTTATCACGCTGGATCGTCTGTTTTTACTTATGACAAGGTTCACTTTTAACGTTGCTCCTCGCTACGCGCTGGATTTCTGTGACGTAGAATAAACTATGCTTCGTGGCCAGAAGGATAATTTATTCCTTTAGAGTAATACGAAGACCGCCCTGGTAAGTTTGGTGGACAAACAGATCAAGCTGCTTCGCATTTAATTCTAGAGCTAGGTTACAGTAATTAATATAACATTCCCTTTCATGGTCGATTTATATCCATACTTAATCAGAACACGCTTTGATTCGAGCTATAGATATATTTCACCCATTTGAGCTAGATTCGCTACATGGTTAAAAGGAAGTCTATGCAAATCCATCCTGTTATTATTTGCTCTGCATAAAAATCAGCTTGTTGCTCAGCTAAAGCTCATATCACCCAACTGAATTACAGAACTTCCAACCATCACAGAGTTTGATTATGGGGCTAAGCGTCATTCAGCAGTGCATTTTTATACTCATGTTAACACGAGGTATCTGAGACTTCTTTATATGTTTTCCACTGAGTGTATGATTGAATGCATTAATGATTATTTTTGATTGTTTTATCTGGCAGGTTTTTGCAGTGCTGAGATCAGACTGGACCAGTCTCCTGCTGTGTTAAAGAGACCTGGAGAAACTGTGAAGATCTCGTGTAAAATAAGTGGCTTTGATATGACTGAGTACTACATACACTGGATACGACAGAAACCAGGGAAAGCTCTGGAATGGATTGGTAGGATGAATACAGGAAATAATCAAGCAACATACGCAGAGTCTGTGAAAAACCAGCTCATCTTTACAGAAGACGTCCCATCAAGCACACAGTACTTAGAGGCCAAGAGTCTGAGGACAGAGGACACTGCGGTTTATTACTGCGCCCGACAAGCCACAGTGACTGGAGCTGAGGAAGCAGCTGTACTAAAACCACACACATATTTCTCACACAGCATTTTATTGAACAAGTCATTACTGCTGTCATTTATATAAAGGATGAATATAATCTCCCTCTTACTGTGGATAATAAACTGCTCAATTACATTTTGTTTGCAATTCTTTAAATTACAAAACAGAAACAAATGAATATGTATTATACATTGTAATGTTTAGTTTTTAAGGAGTCTTGCTGCAGCATTCAGATTCCGATGAACATAACAATAGTTTATCATTTTTGATCACATAATGTCTGTATCCGTATACTGTAAATTAGACGTTAACAGCTTTAATGAGTTTCATTTTCCAGTTCTTTAAAATTACTCTGATAAACTGCAGCTAAATCTCTGCATCTGCAGGTTTGTGTTCAGGAGCCCACAAGAGAACAAATGTCCGTGCTCTCATTAACAGATAACCAACACTACTGGAGTGAGAGGTGTAAAGATATATTTACTGTAACTAAAAATATAATCATTTAAATTCATGAGGCAACTAATTATTCATTCAGTCATTCATCCATCTTAAGTAAACACTTCATCCTGGTCAGAGTGGTCGATCCAGAGTCCATCCAGGAACACTGAGTGTACACCTTGGATGTGACGCTACATTTAGAAGTCACGTCACCAAGCCAAGTCACCTGCCTCAGAATTTTGAGAAACAGATACAGAAGAAGAGAATAATTTCAGTGTTGAGCTGCTTAAGGATATTAGATTTTTGCCCTGCCATCTCATCACTAGAGATTACAATTATTATTTTTTATATATAATTTAAAACACCTGATCTAGAATCTTATTGATTAGCCAATTCTCTCTGTATTCATCAGTTAAAGCCTCTAGAGGGCAGCCTATACCAGAATGAAAATGATTTGACTGCATGGGGTGTTTTCTATTGCACAGTTTAGATTATAATGTTAAATATAGAGCCCAGTTTTAATGCCACCAATAAACAAGTTTTAGCTACATGCTGCTCTGAAAACACTGCAATATTTCACTGTGTGAGAGTGGCAAATATGGAAGCAGTTATTCACAGCAGTTATTTTAACATAATCTATTCAAAGTCTATCAAATAAAACTTAATTTTTTTTTACATTTACATCATGAGCATTATAAAAACATTAAGCAGGAAATTTATACATATGAGAATAATGTCTTATTCTGTCTTACTGTAATTCTCTAGAGTGCATTGACACTTAGATAATCATTTACAGTGGGTATAGAAAAGAATCACCCCCCTTTAAAATAATCACATTTTGTTGCTTTTCAGCCTGAAATGAAGACGGACACAGTTTTTGTTTCATCCAGCTGTATTTACTCAGTGCAACTTATAACATCCAAGTGAAAGATATAACACCAACATGTCAGAAACAAATAAAAGTGATAAAAAAAACAGAATCACTGAGTTGGAAAAAGGATCACCCCCTTGCTTCAATTTGCCTTAATTTTTTAATTACAGCCTTTAAACTGTTGGGATATGTCTCTACCCACTCTGCCATGTCTTTCCCACTCTTCTTTGCAGAACTGCTCAAGTTCAGTTAAATTTGATGGTGACCGTTTGTGGACTGCAGTCTTCAAGTCATTCCACACATTTTCAATGGGGTTTAAGTCTGGGCTCTGACTAGGCTATGCAAGGACATTCACCTTTTTCTCCTTCAACCACTGTGTGGTCAGTTTTGCTGTGTGCTTTGGGTCATTGTCATGTTGGAATGTAAACCTTCTTCCCATTGACAGCTTTCTGGCGGAGGGCAGCAGATTTTCCTCAAGAATTTGACGGTATTTTGCCCCATCCATTTTCCTTCTATCCTGACAACTGCTCCAGTCCCTGCTGCAGAGAAACACCCCCATAACAGGATATTACCACCTCCATGCTTTACTGTAGGAATGGTGTTATTTGGATGGTGAGCTGTATTGGATTTCCGCCAGACATATCGTTTGGTGTTGAGGCCAAATAATTCAATTTTACTCTCATCTGACCATAACATCTTTTTCCATGTGGCCTCAGAATCTTCAAGGTGTGTTTTGGCAAAGCTCAGTCATGGGTGGCTTTTTTCTTGCAACCCTCCCATACAAGCCACATTTGTGGAGAATTTGTGATATTGTTGTCACATGCACACAATGACCACTCTGTCATAAATTCCTGCAACTGCTTCAGAGCTGCTGTAGGCCTCTTGGTAGCCTCTCTGTCAAGTTTCCTCCGGGCTCTTTCATCCAGAGAGGGTCTGTTTTGTACCAAATACCCTCCACTTCTTAATAATAGACTTCCCTGTGCTTCTAGGCATTGATAAAGCCTTTGAAATGTTTTTGTATTGATCTCCTGACTTGTGCCTGTCCATAACATTATCCTGTTGTTTTTTTTTTCAGTGCCTTGCCACCCATAGTTGATTGTTTGCTTCAGCTGCACTACAAAATGCTCCAGGAAAGCTCTTTTCATGCTGAGCTAATCAAAATGACCACAGCTGATCACGGTTGAAAGTCAAATGGCTTTGTGTGCCATTGAGAAGGTGATTAGCTATACCTAATTAAGTTTACAAGTCATTTTTAGGAGGGGGGTGATCCTTTTTCCAACTCAGTGATTCTGATTTTTAATTTAAAAAAAAAAAATTTTCTGACATGTTGGTGTTATATATTTTACTTGGATGTTATAAGTTGCACTGAGTAAATACAGCTGGATAAAACAAAAACTGTGTCTGTCTTCATTTCAGGCTGAAGTGATTGTGATTATTTTAAAGGGGGTGAATCTTTTCTATACCCACTGTAACAAAAACTAATGCAAAAGTTTACACAGATCCTAGTTATTAAGAATATATTATTTATCTTCTATTCTGTTTTAAATGAAATGCATCTGAATGTACAGTGAACTTTTTACTTGTTTCACATGTTAGAAAGCAGTTCTTCTGGGTGTTACAGTGATACACAGTGATGTACTAACAGGACATGATATCTAATGAGTAAAGAGCAGTTATGGACTTGACAGCATGAAACACAGCTGGAGTCTTACAGTAAGCTTTTTCTCTTCATGGCTATTCCTCTGTGAATCTGTTTACGTCTCTAGTGGGCGTGCCATGCAAACGATATCCTGCGTTTGAACCATTTATGCCGATATACGTTCAGCTCAACAACATACCAGCAGTTTGTGTTCATTCACAGCAACAGTGATCATTTTAATTCTTTGAGATGGGACTAGGCAGAGTTTTGAATTACTTTGCTCTAGCAATGTTCATTCAATGTTAGTATTAATATTTAGTTTCTATTTGAAAAATAATCTTATTTCATTCTTTCATTCTTTATTTTAACAACTATTTTTGTGCCTTATTATATTTCAGATTCCTGCAGTCAGACACTGATCCAGTCTGATTCAGTGATCATCAAACCTGATCAGTCTCATAAACTGACCTGCACAGCCTCTGGACTAGACTTTACCAACTACTGGATGGCTTGGAACAGACAGGCGCCTGGAAAAGGGCTGGAATGGGTTGCAACTATCACACATGACAGTGGTAGCAAGTATTACTCCAGTGCAGTTAATGGCCGCTTCACCATCTCCAGAGACAACAGTAAGATGCAGGTGTATCTGCACATGAACAGCGTGAGGACAGAAGACACTGCAGTGTATTACTGCGCTAGAGAAGCACAGTGACACATGAGGTTGCAGAGCTGTACACAAACCCCTTCATAATATGGAAGCATATCTTTTTTTTTTTTTCTATCCTAGTCACTTCAGAACATATTTATAAGGAAAACATTTTTCCAAATATTAAAAGTAGAAAGACACTCCACATGACAGCTTTCTCTAAAATATTAAACAAAAAGATTTTCTGTATTAGTAAGGAATAAAACATGCTGAAAATAATCAACAACAGGGTGGTGTTATGAAGCGTTGCTGAGTTACTCTCACCACTCTGAAGTTGATTATGTTAATATAACTCTAAGAGGACGCGCTACACCACCGGCAGCCACCAGAGGGCGACAGTGGTGCACAGTGAGAGCGGCCGTGCAGGAGAACTCAGTTACCCAGAATTCTCCAAGCTGATTAACCCGGATTGCCTGCACCTGACAGGCAGGATACTAAACACCAGCCTTGGACACAGCCCTTCGTTGCACCTTTGTAGAGGGGTGAAAGGGACTGTATGTCAGGGCTTTACAGGAGGTAAGAGGAAAAGGAAAAAGAAATTATTACTGTGCACGAGACTCACACTGACACAGCAGACTCCAGAACTGTACAAAAACTTACACAAGCACGTCCTCATGAGCTGTAAATATTCCCTCAGCAGGAAACTGAACCCCAGAGACATTTATTATAAACATCATCCATTCATTTTAGAACTCAGTTTTATTTCTCCTTTTGTCTTAATCCATTAACATTCAAAATTCCTCTGTAAAATTCTCAGCCATTTCTTCTCATTACCTCTGGCTGGTGCTTAAAGCTGAAGACAAACGTATAAGCAACATTAACTAAAAGCAAAGACATATTAAATGATAAATCATTTAATAACATTAGATACATTCAAAAAACAAAAAACACATAACTCATAAGAAATATTTTTGCTAATGTGACACAAACTATATTTCGATCAAATTAATTAATTTGATAATTTGTTCCATAAAAAAAACGTGTCTACAAGTTTTGTGAATATATAAGTATATATGTATATATTTAGATTTATAATCATATTTTGTATATTCATATATATCTGCACCCACAATAGAAATGAACATTTTGCTTTAAGCATTTCATTTGGCTTTAAGTCCTCTGAGAGGCGCTCTTTCTCTACTTACACAACATCTACCCAACATGTTGAGGTTAAACTGACTGAGAGATTGAAAGTACTGAGAGAGGACTGATGTCCTCCTGGGATTTCCATCAAAGTATGAATGCTAACCTCCCTCTAATCCTAAATTTGGCCTTCAGAAAATCCTCAAGCATGAATGATAATTATTGCCCTAAATTTAGCATCTAATCCATGTTGTGAATTTCTCTAAATGTATAATTCCCTTTATTATTGATATATAAATAATGGAAGTTGTATCTGTGATAGAAAAGATTTGTTCTGTTAAAAAGCCACATATGCTCCATAAGATGAATCTCCTCCCCATGTTTGAAATACGTTTTAAATATGTTGTCCTCCCATCATCAGCAGATATGCAAATACAAGCGTCAGGGCTGGATATCACTCTATTTATGTGATGTGATGGTCTCTGTTAAACTTTGGAGAACAGAGAAGACCCCAGTACAAACAACACACACCATGTTCTCTACATCTCTACTGCTCCTGCTGGCAGCTGCTTCCTGTGAGTGCTTTATCAAATTCATTCATTTACTACAATAACAATAAATGTGCAGCATATATTGTGTGAGATATCACCATGTGTTTTCCTCCACAGATGTGCATGGTGTGGAACTGACTCAGCCTGCTTCCATGACAGTCCAGCCAGGCCAGAGTCTCTCCATCAACTGCAAGGTTTCATATTCAGTTACCAGCTATGAAACAGCTTGGATCCGACAACCTGCAGGAAAAGCTCTGGAGTGGATTGGAGATATCAGTAGTGATGGGAGCAAATATTACAATGACAAACTGAAAAACAAGTTCAGCATCTCCAGAGACACTGCTACTAACACAATAACAATTGGAGGACAGAATCTGCAAACTGAAGACACAGCTGTGTATTACTGTGCAAGAGAGTCACAGTGACACAGAATAGTGGATTCCCCTTACAAAAACTCTGAGACATGTTAGAGACATCCTCTCAATGTAACTAATAAACCATCTCAGTCACACTCTTACTTTCTTACATTGGAATGAAGTTTTAATAGCTTGTGTCATTTTTTAAACAAACTGTAGTCATTTTTAAGTTAAATATACATGATTCAAAGACTGTTGATTTTGAACCATTATTAGTATCTGTTCAGAACACATTATCAGTTTATTCCAAATAATGTATTCATATCCCTACATCCCTACTCCTCACACAAAACGTCACTATATCAGCAGTGATACACTTTTTTTTTCAACCATTTATGTGGAGAGTCCATTATATGCTAAGTAATAAAAAACAAAAACAAACAAACAAAAAAAACTGAGTCTTCAAGGCCATATAGTTGTAGTAGTAGGGCATCTGGTATAAATGATCTAGCAGGAACCCTCTGTATTTCAAAGATAAAAGAACATCAACATAATGTTTCTTCTTTAACCTCAACATTACATTATTTGCTGTCCTGAGGTTGATCTACAGTTAATCCATCATTAATAATATGTCAATCCATTCCAAAGCTTTTCTGCAGGTTGTTGAATCTGAGTTGTGTAAAGTGGATGTTGGTATCAGTGATAGAAGCTCCACACACTCAGCTCAGTACAAAACACACATCTGCAAGAAGATGAACAGACTGTAAATGTTTTTGCACCTATAGAGGGCAGTAGCTCACTTCTACTGAGGTAAAACTCATGAAACTTTCTTTTAAAGGAAACATTTTCTGGAATGAGGAAAGACACAAGTATTATCTCTCAGAACTAGGAGCAGAGGCATCATCTAAATAACAACAGCAATAACACACGCAACATATCAATTCAGACAACGTATATAAACAAAAATACAACATGTAAATGTTGAATGAGAAAGCGTTTAGTTGCTGCTTGAAGTACAACTGTCTGAGGTTATTTATTCATTATATAAAATATGTTCATTAATAATCAACAACCATCTCTAAAGTGAAGGAAATTAATAAATCATAAGAACTTTGAAGGATACTTGCATGTACACCAATTATTAAAAACAACCACTAAGCTGAACTGGCAAACTGTAAAATGTGACATCGCTCTCATCCTTGGCACATGCAAAATCAGCCCGTGGAGGTTCATATTATAGACCTGACTCTATTGGTTAAAAGGAAGTCTATGCAAATCCATCCTGTTATTATTTGCTCTGCATAAAAATCAGCTTGTTGCTCAGCTAAAGCTCATATCACCCAACTGAGACTCTTAGTGTTGACCCTCCTGTTGTCTCTCAACCACCAGCAGACACATTACCTTCCAAAAATGGAAAGTTTTCTGGTCCCTCTCCCCACTTGAATGACAGGGTAGACTTAGTGCTGCTAATGTCATCAAAATGGTTCTAGACCCCACCAGATACACCGTCAGCCATGTCCAAGACATAAAATTAGCATCGTAACACCATCAATCGTTGAGATACTCGAGATGACAAACTTAGAGGGGAGGCACGTGTATGGGGACAATTGGAAAGACTTGGATGTGACCAACCCTCATTTTGGCAGGAGTGTACAAGTCAAAAGGAGAAGCAGCAGCAAGCTTTTGGAATACTGACACTGGAAGGGCAATATTTCCAGCCACAATGTCTCTAAAGACATTCCACGTTTTCTCCAGTGTCATATGCTTTGATGATGGAAAAACAAGGCAGGGCCGATGAGAGCATGACTGGCAGTAATATGGGATGTATGGGACAAGTCGGATAAAAGTGTAAGGAGACATCAGCTAGCTAAAAGTCAGTTGATTTGCTCAGTTTGTAGAATTTTTCATCACATTATGAATTGGTTAGAATTCAAATTGACCACAAACATAAAATTATCCAGCGCTCCAATGAAAAACTGCATGTTTTATCTTTCTTTCACTCAGTATCATAATTTTTGTGCAGTGATGTGCTGACCTAAAAAGATCAGGTTTTGGCAAAATTAGGTTTTCTGTGTGTAACACATTCTGACACCTCAACATTAATACATCATGAATCTATTTCACCAAAACAACATGGAATGATTTAGTTTCTAATCTTGCCTAGGCTTTCTTCCTGCAGTGATCATGTTGGATAAGGAGCCAGTTTAACAACCGCAGCGAATAAAACAGTCAGTCTGAATAAAAATGTCTAAAACCTTGTAAGCTAAGTGTGATTTCCTCACACAGTTAATGTCACACTTTGATCAAGTTGTAGGATAGTTAAGTATCTTATTGAAACAGACATAAGGTTAATAAATTCAGTTTATAATCAGAGACCATCTGTCAGAATGTCTGTGATGCTCCTGTACCACAGTCAGAAAGAAATCTTTTAAATTATATGAAAATTAACAGGACAAAATCTAAATTAGTGGAGATTTCAGAGGACAAAATATATCACCTACATGAAATAAACACATTAATAAAGAATAAAACTTAAAATAAACTTTGTTATCCTACTTTGTAGCTGCCTCTGTACTGAACCCACTATGGACTTAAAGTATGATTTTGGGTTCTAATAATTGTGCCCCACCTTCACCAACCACACATTACAGTGGTGTGCTGTTATAGGAAAATAATCAATATCGTGGTGATGTGATGCAGACTGACATGAAGAGGAGTTAGTGTTAAAACTGTTCAAAGTTGATTTCTAGTAACAGCACATCCCGAAGTGTTTTATTCATCAATGATTTTTCAATGTTCTAAATATGATGTCTTGTTCTTAGTGGGGTTTATAAGGTTTATAAAGGTTTATTCCTGGGTTTTGCCCAGGAAATCAGGTTTCTGTTTCATTAAAAAGCCACATATCCTCCATAAGATGAATCTCCTGCCCATGTTTTAAATACATTTTAAATACATTCTCCTCTCCATCACCAGATATGTAAATACAAGCGTCAGGGCTGGATATCACTCTATTTATGTGATGTGATGGTCTCTGTTAAACTTTGGAGAACAGAGAAGACCCCAGTACAAACAACACACACCATGTTCTCTACATCTCTACTGCTCCTGCTGGCAGCTGCTTCCTGTGAGTGCTTTATCAAATTCATTCATTTACTACAATAACAATAAATGTGAAGCATATATTGTGTGAGATATCACCATGTGTTTTCCTCCACAGATGTGCATGGTGAGGAACTGACTCAGCCTCATTCCATGACAGTCCAGCCAGGCCAGAGTCTCTCCATCCACTGCAAGGTTTCATATTCAGTAACCAGCTATCGTACAGACTGGATCCGACAACCTGCAGGAAAAGCTCTGGATTGGATTGGACGCATCTATAGTGATGGCAGTACAGCTTACAGTGACAAACTGAAAAATAAGTTCAGCATCTCCAGAGACACTGCTACTAACACAATAACAATTGGAGGACAGAATCTGCAAACTGAAGACACAGCTGTGTATTACTGCGCAAGATACTCACAGTGACACAGAATAGTGGATTCCCCTTACAAAAACTCTGAGACATGTTAGAGACATCCTCTCAATGCAACTAATAAACCATCTCAGCCACACTTTTACTTTCTTCCACTAGAATGAAGTTTTAATAGTTTATATCATGTTTAAACACACAAATAGTACTTTTCAAATCAAAAATTGCATTAATAGAATATTCTTTTAAGAATGTTAATTCACAACCTTTATTAATTCATTTTACAGAATAATTAACTAACAGCTGGAATAAATGTTTAATTAGTGGAGTCAGGAATAATACCGCATGATTCCTGCAGCATGTTGTATTTAATAAAAAATAAAAAATAAAAAGCCTGTTGTCACAGTTTTAGGTCCAATAATTAAAAAATGCAGCAGAGCTCAACAAATAAAGTTGACATCCTCTCAGTGGAACTAATAAACAATCTCAGTGAAACTTTTACTTTCTTCCATTGGAATGAACTTTTAATAGTTTGTGTCATTTTTTTTAAACACACAAACATACAGTTTTGTTTAATTTGTATTTGATTAGACAGTGTGTAACTGGTATAACTACTTTTAGTTTCTTCTCTAAAGACATTTTATAATACATCTTATAATGGATTTGTTTGGGCCAATCGTAAAATACAAGTCTGCACAATTTCTTATGTGTTAAAGTGAGACATTGAACACTGAGACTGTCTCTTATAGTCAAATTCCCACAGATGACCAAAGTCTGTGATTGCTTATTTTGCTTATTTTCCTGTAAGAGGTAATGAAACCCTGCTGTGCTTTATTCCTTACTTAATGTGGTTTTATTCTAGTGTGTTTGCTTATTCACCTGAAAACATTCAACCAATAACAACAATCTTAAGCTTCTGATGTGTTAAAACATAAAATCAAACAGAACTAATATATATATATATATATATATATATATATATATATATATATATATATATATATATATATATATATATATATATATATATATATTTTTTTTTTTTTTTAAAATAGACATGGCACAATATCACAAATTATTATACATTTAAAAATCACCAATTAAACATACTTGAGAGATGGGGAGGTTTTCTCATATAGAAGAAGCCATCAAATGTACCCTAAGATAAGGAGTGTCTCTATGCAAATGTCCTACCCTGTTATATATTTAAGCAGTGATGACCAAGAGCTTTTACTTATTCTGCTTCAACACACACCATGATCTCTACATCCCTACTGCTGCTGCTGCTGGCAGCCGTACACTGTAAGTGTTTTTACATTTGACATATAATACAGTTTTGGTTACTTATAGCTTTTTGCTTTTACAGCATTAAAATAACTTTTCTTTAACAGGTGTTCACTGTGTTGAGCTGATCCAGACCGAATCCACAGTATTAACCCCTGGTCAGTCAATGACTCTGACCTGTAAAGTGTCTGGATATTCAGTAACTGATAGCAGCTACTGTACAGACTGGATACGACAACCTGCAGGAAAAACTCTGGAGTGGATCGGATGGATATGTTATGATGGTGGCACTGGCTACAGTGAGAAACTGAAAAGCAGGTTTCAGATTTCCAGAGACACGTCCAGCAGCACAGTAACATTAACAGGGCAGAACATCCAGATTGAAGACACAGCTGTGTATTACTGCGCTCGTCACCCACAGTGAGACAGATCAACAACATCCCTGTACAAAAACACCTCATACAAAATCCTATTAGAACTTCTGAATGAAAAAATATGTACATTATAACAGAATGACACACAAAGACAACACTTTTCCATCCAAGTCTAAATGAAAAATAAATAAATAAATCACCCAAATGACACCTAATAGGTTAAATACACAGTCAAAAAATGTTTATCATCTGGATTTTACGCTTTCTGGGGTGATGTTACCAACTTAAAGTTGATTATTTTTCTATAACATCTCATCCTGAAGTGTTTTATTCCTCTTATACCACATCAGTGTGTCCACAATTACAATGTTTCATTGATTGAAGAATGATACATCACAGAATTTATCCATTTATAATGACATGTTATTGTTGTGGAGCATTCAAAAGATAAGTTACTGTTATTAGTTACATTATAACAGCTATAATCAGCCGTTCTCTAAATGCAGACTCCTCGGTCCTGAACACTTTTTCAGAATTTTTTGCAGAATTTTTTCCACTGAATGTTATAAAATGGAGTCACTGGAGACTCATTCCATAAATGTTAAATAAACATCGCCTTACGTCACTGTGTCAACAATCACCCACGTATATAAAACCCATTGTGGATTTACATGGAGCTCTGCCATACAAGTTCCTGTACAAGTCGTTACAACAGAAACAAAACAGTATTTGAATGAGCTGATTAATATAAACCTGAAATTAATCAACACCTCAAAATTGAGGATTCAGTTCAGTGGTATGAAGTCATTAAGTTGTACTTCACCTGGTAATTTATTTATACTGTGAAGAACCAGCATTCATTGGAAAATATCACAAGTAGGTACAAACAGAAATAACAAATGTGTGAATCTTTATATTATTGAAAATAGTAGCTGGTAAAGAAAACTTTTTTTAAATTAAAAACCACAACCACATATCCTCCATAAGATGAAACTCCTCCCCATGACTTAAATACGTTTTAAATATGTTCTCCTCCCATCATCAGCAGATATGCAAATACAAGCGTCAGGGCTGGATATCACTCTATTTATGTGATGTGATGGTCTCTGTTAAACTTTGGAGAACAGAGAAGACCCCAGTACAAACAACACACACCATGTTCTCTACATCTCTACTGCTCCTGCTGGCAGCTACTTCCTGTGAGTGCTTTATCAAATTCATTCATTTACTACAATAACAATAAATGTGCAGCATATATTGTGTGAGATATCACCATGTGTTTTCCTCCATATATGTGCATGGTGAGGAACTGACTCAGCCTGCTTCCATGACAGTCCAGCCAGGCCAGAGTCTCTCCATCCACTGCAAGGTTTCATATTCAATTACCAGCTATGAAACAGCTTGGATCCGACAACCTGCAGGAAAAGCTCTGGAGTGGATTGGAATCATCTATACCGGTGGGGGTACAGCTTACAGTGACAAACTGAAAAATAAGTTCAGCATCTCCAGAGACACTGCTACTAACACAATAACAACTGGAGGACAGAATCTGCAAACTGAAGACACAGCTGTGTATTACTGCGCAAGACACTCACAGTGACACAGAATAGTGGATTCCCCTTACAAAAACTCTGAGACATGTTAGAGATATACTCTCAATGTAACTAATAAACCATCTCAGTCACACTTTTAGTTTTTATCAAGTGCAATGAATTTTAAAAGTTTGTGTCATTTTTAAAATAAAATATACATTCTTCAGAGACTGTTGATTTTGAACCATTGCTACTCTCTCATTGTATAGAATATTTAATAAACAATTGGAATAATAACTGTTTAATCAGTAGATTGAGGAATAATACAGCATGTCTGCAGCAGTGTGTTGTGTTTAACACACAGTCTGTCCTCATAGTTTGAGGTGCAATATTTAAAACAGCTGAAGGAGGCAGCAGAGCTCAACAAATAAAGTGAACAAAAACTGCATACAGACTGCATTCTCATGACACTTCACTATCACTCATTATCAGATAAATAACTGGATTTTGTATTTTTTTTTTCTTTTAGACGATAACCATACTATTTGTTTGTATAATTTCTGTGCTTCTCCTTACTTAGATTTACTGCTGATGTAACATTTTAAAAAGCAAAATGAAGGGAAAATTATAATGAACAAAAAGAACAGATAAAATATACATCCTACCCTTCTTTACCTATAATTATCTGCAGGTTGGTAACAGTAACTCGTCATGATGGCACCAAAGGGAGCAGAACTACATTACCCATCAGCCCCAGCATGTCACATACCTCACTAATCACTCTCACCTGTGTCTCATTAGCACTACTATTTAAGTTCTAGTTTTTCAGTGTCACCATCAAGCTTATGTTGTATGTTGGTGTGAGTCTCTCTAACAAATCCACGTTTCATGTTAATGATCCCTGTTTTCTCAATTTTGTTTGTTCTTTACACAATAATTTATCTGCACTTGTATCCACCACCTCTACAATTCCTGACACTCCACTACATCACACCACCTGGTCCTTGATTATTTTCCTATAACAACACAACCTCAAGTGTTTTACTCCTTACTTAATGTGGTTATAGTCAAGTTTGTTCTCTGCATATAAATTCACCTGAAATCATGTCTTAAAGTTCTTATTTGTTGAAACATGAGCAAAACATAAAAATAAACATGACACAATGTTCCATTTTTTTTTTTTATATATATTTAAACTCACAGGTTAGAGATGTTCAAGAGATGGGGAGGTTTTCACATGTAGAGGAATCCATCATGTTTTGACCCTAAGATAAGGAGTGTCTCTATGCAAATGTCCTTCCCTGTTATATATTTAAGCAATGAAGACCAAGAGCTTTTACTTATTCTGCTTCAACACACACCATGATCTCTACATCCCTACTGCTGCTGCTGCTGGCAGCCGTACACTGTAAGTGTTTTTACATTTGACATATAACATAGTTTTGGTTACTTATAGCTTTTTGCTTTTACAACATTAAAATAACTTTTCTTTAACAGGTGTTCACTGTGTTGAGCTGATCCAGACCGAATCCACAGTATTAACCCCTGGTCAGTCAATGACTCTGACCTGTAAAGTGTCTGGATATTCAGTAACTGATAGCAGCTACTGTACAGACTGGATACGACAACCTGCAGGAAAAGCTCTGGAGTGGATCGGACGTATATGTGGTAGCGGTGGCACTGACTACAGTGAGAAACTGAAAAGCAGGTTTCAGGTTTCCAGAGACACGTCCAGCAGCACAGTAACATTAACAGGGCAGAACATGCAGACTGAAGACACAGCTGTGTATTACTGCGCTCGTTACCCACAGTGAGACAGATCAACAACATCCCTGTACAAAAACACCTCACACAAAGGCTTATTAGAACTGAATGAAAAAATATGAACATTATAACAGAATGATCACAAGGACAACACTTTTCTATCCAAGTCTAAATGATAAATAAATAAATAAATCACCCAAATGACACCTAGTAGGTTAAATTCAATTATTGTTATGAATAGTTTCTAGTATAGATTTAAGCAGTCTGCCAACAAAACCATAATCTCTAACGTTGCTGCACATTCTACATACACAGTCAAGTTGATTTTATGTTTTATGGGGTGATTTTAACAAACATAAAGTTTATTATTTTTCTTTAACAGCTCATCCTTACGATCATTCATAATGCGACATTGTAGCTGAGGAGAGGTAATTACCAGGCTATGTTAACAGGCTTATCGCTGTGTTAATGATTAGTATGTGAATTTGTATTTAGTTGAATGAGGACATCCCATTTTCCACATCTAATTTACTTGCTTATCTCTTCTAATTTGGCATTCTGCCACAAATGATGCGATCTAGTCATCATCAGTGAAAGCTTTTTGTAGTGATTTTAGATTGCTCAGGTCTAAGAGGACTCCAGGACTGGAGTTACACATCTCTGGTTTAGAAGCTAATTTCAGTTTCAGTGGTCTCTTCCAGTATGTTGTCTGGTATTTGTGTAAGCAAAACATAATGAATTTGTTTTTGGGACTCTGATGGACTAGGATTGGAGAGGGTGGATATTAAATGTAATGAACGTGTTATTGGATTTCAACTGGTGGGGGGCATGCCCCCAGACCCATCTAGAAATTCTGAAGTACTTCAAATAGTGATCAAACTCTAGAAACGCCCCTAATAACAGCTAAAACAGCCGTTCTCTAAATGCAGACTCCTCTGTCGTGAACACTGGACTCCTTCCATGAATGTTAAATAAACCTTGCCTTACAGAAAATGTCACTGTGTCAACAATTAACCACATATATAAAATCCATTGTGGAGCTCTGCCGTACAAGTTCCTGCACAAGTCGTTACAACAGAAACAATACTGTATTTGAATGAGCTGGTTAATAAAAAACCTAAAACTAAACAACACCTCAAAATTGAGGATTCGGTGTTATGGTATGATGTCATTAAGCTGTACTTCACCTGGTAATTTGTTTATTCTGTGCATTCATTAGAAAATATCCCAAGCAGGTACAAACAAAAACAACAACTGTGAGTCTTTATATTATTGAAAATAGTAGCTGGTAAAGAAAACTTTTCTTCTATTAAAAAGCCACATATTCCCCATAAGATGAATCTCCTCATCGTAATTTAAATACATTTTAAATCTGGTCTCTAATTCTTCCATTGGAGTGAGATTGTAATAGCTTGTGTCATTTTTGTGTCATTAGTCATTTTTTAAATAAAATATACATTCTTCAAAGACTGTTTATTTTGAACCATTAATAATCTCTCATTGTATAGAATATTTAATAAACAGCTGGAATAAATGTTTAATCAGTGAATTAGAATGTGAGGATTAATACAGTTTATTTCCAGCAGTGTGTTGTGTTTAACACACAGTCTGTTCTCATAGTTTAGGGTGTAATATTTCAAACAACAGAAGGAGGCAGCAGAGCTCAACAAATAAAGTGGTGGGAAAAAAAGCCATTGGAGTTAGAAATTCCAACAAACTAATAGGCATCCCAGTCCCAATACACACCTCTAGTCTAAACCAGATTTCTTGCAAGATTTCTAAAAAAAATAAATAAATAAATAAAAAAATAAAAAAAACAATGCTCTTATTTGTATTAGTATCTGTTCAGAACACATTTTCACTTCATTCCAAATAATGTATTCATATCCCTACATCCCTACTCCTCACACAAAACTTCACTATATCAACAAAGCAACAACAAAAATGTGTAGCAGGCTTTTTAATCTATTTAAGTTGAGAGTCCATTATATACTAATAAAATAGTAAGCCTAAGTCTTCAAGGTCATGTAGAAGTTGATGATGCATTTTACGTAAATCCTCCACTCATGTTTCTTACATTAGGGAGGGGTGTGTGTGTGTGTGTGTGTGTGTGTGTGTGTGTGTGTGTGTGGGTGTGTGTGTTTGTGTGTTTGTGGGTGTGTGTGTGTGTGTGTTTGTGTGTGTGTGTGTGTGTGTGTGTGTGTTGAGGAGAGCAGCTGAGAAATTTAATTCACTTCAGTTTTATCCCATCTACAGTTAATCTATCATTAATAATCCAGTAGCTCACTTCTACTGAGGTAAAACTCATCAAACTTGCTTTTAAAGGAAACAGTGTCTGGAATGAGGGAAGACACAAGTATTATCTCTCAGAACTAGGAACAGAGGCATCATCTAAATAACAACAGCAATAACACACCCAACATATCAATTCAGACAGCTTATATAAATGTAAAAGACAACATGTAAATATTGAATGAAAAAGCATTCAGTTTCTAATTGAAGTAAAACATTGAGGTTATTTATTCATTATATAAAATATGTTCATTAATAATCAACAACCATCTCTAAAGTGAAGGAAATTAATAAATCATAAGAACTTTGAAGGTTACTTGCATGTACACCAATTATTAAAAACAACCACTAAGCTGAACTGGCAAACTGTAAAATGTGACATCGCTCTCATCCTTGGCACATGCAAAATCAGCCCGTGGAGGTTCATATTATAGACCTGACTCTATTGGTTAAAAGGAAGTCTATGCAAATCCATCCTGTTATTATTTGCTCTGCATAAAAATCAGCTTGTTGCTCAGCTAAAGCTCATATCACCCAACTGAATTACAGAACTTCCAACCATCACAGAGTTTGATTATGGGGCTAAGCGTCATTCAGCAGTGCATTTTTATACTCATGTTAACACGAGGTATCTGAGACTTCTTTATATGTTTTCCACTGAGTGTATGATTGAATGCATTAATGATTATTTTTGATTGTTTTATCTGGCAGGTTTTTGCAGTGCTGAGATCAGACTGGACCAGTCTCCTGCTGTGGTAAAGAGACCTGGAGAAACTGTGAAGATCTCGTGTAAAATAAGTGGATATTCAATGACAAGCAACTACATACACTGGATACGACAGAAACCAGGGAAAGCTCTGGAATGGATTGGTAGGATGAATACAGGAAATAATCAAGCAACATACGCAGAGTCTGTGAAAAACCAGCTCATCTTTACAGAAGACGTCCCAGCAAGCACACAGTACTTAGAGGCCAAGAGTCTGAGGACAGAGGACACTGCGGTTTATTACTGCGCCCGACAAGCCACAGTGACTGGATCTGAGGAAGCAGCTGTACTAAAACCACACACATATTTCTCACACAGCATTTTATTGAACGAGTCATTACTGCTGTCATTTATATAAAGGATGAATATAATCTCCCTCTTACTGTGGTTAATAAACTGCTCAATTACATTTTGTTTGCAATTCTTTAAATTACAAAACAGAAACAAATGAATATGTATTATACATTGTAATGTTTAGTTTTTAAGGAGTCTTGCTGCAGCATTCAGATTCCGATGAACATAACAATAGTTTATCATTTCTGATCACATAATGTCTGTATCCGTATACTGTAAATTAGACGTTAACAGCTTTAATGAGTTTCATTTTCCAGTTCTTTAAAATTACTCTGATAAACTGCAGCTAAATCTCTGCATCTGCAGGTTTGTGTTCAGGAGCCCACAAGAGAACAAATGTCCGTGCTCTCATTAACAGATAACCAACACTACTGGAGTGAGAGGTGTAAAGATATATTTACTGTAACTAAAAATATAATCATTTAAATTCATGAGGCAACTAATTATTCATTCAGTCATTCATCCATCTTAAGTAAACACTTCATCCTGGTCAGAGTGGTCGATCCAGAGTCCATCCAGGAACACTGAGTGTACACCTTGGATGTGACGCTACATTTAGGAGTCACGTCACCAAGCCAAGTCACCTGCCTCAGAATTTTGAGAAACAGATACAGAAGAAGAGAATAATTTCAGTGTTGAGCTGCTTAAGGATATTAGATTTTTGCCCTGCCATCTCATCACTAGAGATTACAATTATTATTTTTTATATATAATTTAAAACACCTGATCTAGAATCTTATTGATTAGCCAATTCTCTCTGTATTCATCAGTTAAAGCCTCTAGAGGGCAGCCTATACCAGAATGAAAATGATTTGACTGCATGGGGCGTTTTCTATTGCACAGTTTAGATTATAATGTTAAATATAGAGCCCAGTTTTAATGCCACCAATAAACAAGTTTTAGCTACATGCTGCTCTGAAAACACTGCAATATTTCACTGTGTGAGAGTGGCAAATATGGAAGCAGTTAGTCACAGCAGTTATTTTAACATAATCTATTCAAAGTCTATCAAATAAAACTTAATTTTTCTTACATTTACATCATGAGCATTATAAAAACATTAAGCAGGAAATTTATACATATGAGAATAATGTCTTATTCTGTCTTACTGTAATTCTCTAGAGTGCATTGACACTTAGATAATCATTTACAGTGGGTATAGAAGAGAATCACCCCCCTTTAAAATAATCACATTTTGTTGCTTTTCAGCCTGAAATGAAGACGGACACAGTTTTTGTTTCATCCAGCTGTATTTACTCAGTGCAACTTATAACATCCAAGTGAAAGATATAACACCAACATGTCAGAAACAAATAAAAGTGATAAAAAAACAGAATCACTGAGTTGGAAAAAGGATCACCCCCTTGCTTCAATTTGCCTTAATTTTTTAATTACAGCCTTTAAACTGTTGGGATATGTCTCTACCCACTCTGCCATGTCTTCCCCACTCTTCTTTGCAGAACTGCTCAAGTTCAGTTAAATTTGATGGTGACCGTTTGTGGACTGCAGTCTTCAAGTCATTCCACACATTTTCAATGGGGTTTAAGTCTGGGCTCTGACTAGGCTATGCAAGGACATTCACCTTTTTCTCCTTCAACCACTGTGTGGTCAGTTTTGCTGTGTGCTTTGGGTCATTGTCATGTTGGAATGTAAACCTTCTTCCCATTGACAGCTTTCTGGCGGAGGGCAGCAGATTTTCCTCAAGAATTTGACGGTATTTTGCCCCATCCATTTTCCTTCTATCCTGACAACTGCTCCAGTCCCTGCTGCAGAGAAACACCCCCATAACAGGATATTACCACCTCCATGCTTTACTGTAGGAATGGTGTTATTTGGATGGTGAGCTGTATTGGATTTCCGCCAGACATATCGTTTGGTGTTGAGGCCAAATAATTCAATTTTACTCTCATCTGACCATAACATCTTTTTCCATGTGGCCTCAGAATCTTCAAGGTGTGTTTTGGCAAAGCTCAGTCATGGGTGGTTTTTTTCTTGCAACCCTCCCATACAAGCCACATTTGTGGAGAATTTGTGATATTGTTGTCACATGCACACAATGACCACTCTGTCATAAATTCCTGCAACTGCTTCAGAGCTGCTGTAGGCCTCTTGGTAGCCTCTCTGACAAGTTTCCTCCGGGCTCTTTCATCCAGAGAGGGTCTGTTTTGTACCAAATACCTTCCACTTCTTAATAATAGACTTCCCTGTGCTTCTAGGCATTGATAAAGCCTTTGAAATGTTTTTGTATTGATCTCCTGACTTGTGCCTGTCCATAACATTATCCTGTTGTTTTTTTTTCAGTGCCTTGCCACCCATAGTTGATTGTTTGCTTCAGTTGCACTACAAAATGCTCCAGGAAAGCTCTTTTCATGCTGAGCTAATCAAAATGACCACAGCTGATCACGGTTGAAAGTCAAATGGCTTTGTGTGCCATTGAGAAGGTGATTAGCTACACCTAATTGAGTTTACAAGTCATTTTTAGGAGGGGGGTGATCCTTTTTCCAACTCAGTGATTCTGATTTTTAATTAAAAAAAAAAAAAAAAAATTCTGACATGTTGGTGTTATATATTTTACTTGGATGTTATAAGTTGCACTGAGTAAATACAGCTGGATAAAACAAAAACTGTGTCTGTCTTCATTTCAGGCTGAAAAGCAACAAAATGTGTTTATTTTAAAGGGGGGTGAATCTTTTCTATACCCACTGTAACAAAAACTAATACAAAAGTTTACACAGATCCTAGTTATTAAAAATATATTATTTATCTTGTATTCTGTTTTAAATGAAATGCATCTGAATGTACAGTGAACTTTTTACTTGTTTCACATGTTAGAAAGCAGTTCTTCTGGGTGTTACAGTGATACACAGTGATGTACTAACAGGACATGATATCTAATGAGTAAAGAGCAGTTATGGACTTGACAGCATGAAACACAGCTGGAGTCTTACAGTAAGCTTTTTCTCTTCATGGCTATTCCTCTGTGAATCTGTTTACGTCTCTAGTGGGCGTGCCATGCAAACGATATCCTGCGTTTGAACCATTTATGCCGATATACGTTCAGCTCAACAACATACCAGCAGTTTGTGTTCATTTACAGCAACAGTGATCATTTTAATTCTTTGAGATGGGACTAAGCAAAGTTTTGAGTTACTTTGCTCTAGCAACGTTCATTCAATGTTAGTATTAATATTTAGTTTCTATTTGAAAAATAATCTTATTTCATTCTTTCATTCTTTATTTTAACAACTATTTTTGTGCCTTATTATATTTCAGATTCCTGCAGTCAGACACTGATCCAGTCTGATTCAGTGATCATCAAACCTGATCAGTCTCATAAACTGACCTGCACAGCCTCTGGACTAGACTTTACCAGCTATTGGATGGCTTGGAACAGACAGGCGCCTGGAAAAGGGCTGGAATGGGTTGCAACTATCACACATGACAGTGGTAGCAAGTATTACTCCAGTGCAGTCAATGGCCGCTTCACCATCTCCAGAGACAACAGTAAGATGCAGGTGTATCTGCACATGAACAGCGTGAGGACAGAAGACACTGCAGTGTATTACTGCACTAGAGAAGCACAGTGACACATGAGGCTGCAGAGCTGTACACAAACCCCTTCATAATATGGAAGCATATCTTTTTCTTTTTTTTTTTCTATCCTAGTCACTTCAGAACATATTTATAAGGAAAACATTTTTCCAAATATTAAAAGTAGAAAGACACTCCACATGACAGCTTTCTCTAAAATATTAAACAAAAAGATTTTCTGTATTAGTAAGGAATAAAACATGCTGAAAATAATCAACAACAGGGTGGTGTTATGAAGCGTTGCTGAGTTACTCTCACCACTCTGAAGTTGATTATGTTCCTATAACTGTAAGAGGACGCGCTACACCACCGGCAGCCAGCAGAGGGCGACAGTGGTGCACAGTGAGAGCGGCCGTGCAGGAGAACTCAGTTACCCAGAATTCTCCAGGCTGATTATCCCGGATTGCCTACACCTGACAGGCAGGATACTAAACACCTGCCTTGAACGCAGCCCTTTGTCACACCTTTTGTAGAGGGGTGACCGGTACGGTATGTCAGGGCTTTGCAGGAGGTAAGAGGAAAAGGAAAAAGAAAAGCAAGGTAATAATTAAAAAAAATATTAGAAAAGAAAAGCAGAAAGAAAGTGGAGGAAAGAGAGATTTAAGGCCTGGTCAGAAAAAGAGAAAGGAAATAAAACAAATATATAAGACACAATTGAAAAGAAAACAGTTGAACAGTCACAAAACATCCAAACCCTTCTCTAATCCTTCATCTTACTTATATATAAACCCTGTTTGACCATTTATTAATAAGCAGCAGGGGTTTTTCACTCTGCGATTCAGTCCACACTGAACCGTCCTGTAACATTAACAGCACGTCCCAAAGTGTTTTATTCCTCTATCACAGCATTTTGCGAATAATAAAAATTTAATAAAAGAAAAATTTTATTTATTTTTAATGAATTTAAGACTTGTGTTATATCAGTATCATCATTTTATCCCTCACCATCCTCACTCTTTTTTTCTCTCTCATGAAGTTGCAGCTTGTTATGTTACTGAGAAACCACACTTATGAAGTCCTGACACTGGAGACTCTTTCCATGAATACTACACAAACATCTCCTCACAGAAAACCTCACCGTATCAACAATTACATACACCTTTTATTCCAATTATAGGAAGTGCCACACAGATATAAACCTTGCAGCCAGGACTACTGCCAGAGCTGCTGTTATAGAAAATTAATCAACACCTTCTGACCAATCAGAACTGAGAATTCAACAGCACTGTGGTTTAAGAGACTTTAATCATCAACTCCTTCAGTGTGTCTGATAGCACAGAGCAAAACTGTAATGAAATGTAAAGCACAAGGTTTTAAAACAATTCCGATAGTTTTATTGAATGGAGGACACTAATAGCTGCTACAAAACTTCTGTATGTTTTACCGCTCTCCTCTTCTCAGATGTTCATGGCATCAGTCTGACCTCGTCTCCTGCTGAGGTTAAACCTCCAGGAGCCTCAGTGAAGTTGTCCTGTCAGATTTCTGGCTATGCCCTCACTAGCTACGGCACAGGCTGGATCAGACAGCCTCCAGGAAAAGGCTTAGAGTGGATCGGGATCATATGGGGTGATGGAAAGATAAACTCTGGATTTCCCTTTAAAACTCACTTCAGCATCTCCAGAGACACGAGCAACAATGTGCTTTACTTAGATATCAGCAGCCTGGTGCCAGAAGACACGGCTGTTTATTACTGTGCAAAGACAGACACAGCTGTACACCTCAGTGAGAGGACTGTACAAAAATTAAACCTCACATATGAGTGAAGTTTATTTTGAGTTAAAACTTAAAAGGTACAATTTATGGAAGTCCTTCACATCCTATATACATAAAGAAATATTAAGTGATTATAGACAAGATGGAAGCATAATAAATAATGAATGGATAGAAAAATCTGCTCTAACGTTTCACTAGTAGTGCAAATTATTTTCCTTTTTCACAGTCACAGTCAGATTTACCTAAATGTTTGACTTGCACTGTATATATTTATTTATATTTTGTATATTTATATATCTGCACCCACATTAGAAATGATGAACATTGTGCTTTTCATTATGCTTTAAGTCCTCTGAGAGGCGCTCTTTCTCTACTTACACAACATCTACCCAACATGTTGAGGTTAAACTGACTGAGAGATTAAAATGACTGAGAGAGGACTGACGTCCTCCTGGGATTTCCATCAAAGTCATAAAATCTATGTACAACATTGTTTTTAAACTAAGTAATTAGTTTTATTTCTACATTTAATGTTGTGGATCATTCACAACACATGTTATTTCCTTCTGAATTGAGAATTCGACAGCACTGTGTTTGTAAAATCTTTTATTTGTTCTTCAGTCTGTAAATTGAACAATATCTTCATTCCAAAACCTTTAATAGCACAAAATTGGCCAACCTGATCTATTTAAAATGTATATGCAGAAACAATGTGGTTGGAATTAGTTTTATTATGAAAAAATGAAGTTGTAAGAAAAGTAAAAACTAGAGGTGTGTATCAGGACGAGCATCAGCTATAATAAAGTCACAGGAGCGGGTGGTCAGATATGAAGCTTGTGGGACCCACAAAAGGCCAGAAACATTAATATGGCAGTGTATTGGATGATCATGTGATGCTGCGTGACGTGTTTGCTGCTTCATCGTTGTCAGCGTCACTGTGGTGTAAAGGACTAACATGTTTATACTGGGGGGGAAAAAACAAAATTAGTTTGTTAGAAAATATCACAGTTGGGTCCAAAAATCACCCTGAAGTGGGCAGGAGAGGGATTTAAAACAGTCCCACACACACACCGCTAGTATGAATGCTAACCGCCGCTAACCCTAATTTTGGCCTTTATAAAATTCTCAAGCATGGACAATAATTATAAACCTAAATTTAATATCTAATCATTGTTGTGATTTTCTTTATATGTATAATTCCCTTTATTACTGATATTTAATTAACGGAATTTGGTAAAGAGATTTCAGTCATGGAAAAGATTTGTTCCATTAAAAAGCCACATGATCTCCATAAGATGAATCTCCTAATCATGATTTAAATACATTTTAAATCCGTTCTCCTCCCATCATCAGCAGATATGCAAATACAAGTGTCAGGGCTGGATATCACTCTATTTATGTGATGTGATGGTCTCTGTTAAACTTTGGAGGACAGAGAAGACCCCAGTACAAACAACACACACCATGTTCTCTACATCTCTACTGCTCCTGCTGGCAGCTGCTTCCTGTGAGTGCTTTATCAAATTCATTCATTTACTACAATAACAATAAATGTGCAGCATATATTGTGTGAGATATCACCATGTGTTTTCCTCCACAGATGTGCATGGTGAGGAACTGACTCAGCCTGCTTCCATGACAGTCCAGCCAGGCCAGAGTCTCTCCATCCACTGCAAGGTTTCATATTCAGTTACCAGCTATTATACAGTTTGGATCCGACAACCTGCAGGAAAAGCTCTGGAGTGGATTGGAGATATCAGTAGTGATGGGAGCAAATATTACAATGACAAACTGAAAAATAAGTTCAGCATCTCCAGAGACACTGCTACTAACACAATAACAATTGGAGGACAGAATCTGCAAACTGAAGACACAGCTGTGTATTACTGCGCAAGACACTCACAGTGACACAGAATAGTGGATTCCCCTTACAAAAACTCTGAGACATGTTAGAGACATCCTCTCAATGTAACTAATAAACCATCTCAGTCACACTTTTACTTTTTATCCAGTGGAATGAATTTTAAAAGTTTGTAATTTTTTTTTTTTAAAGACACAAATAGTCATTTTTAAATAAAACACACATTCTTCAAAGACTGTTGATTTTGAACCATTATTACTCTCTCATTGTATAGAATATTTAATAAACAATTGGAATAATAAATGTTTAATCAGTAGTTTGAGGAATAATACAGCATGTCTGCAGCAGTGTGTTGTGTTTAACACACAGTCTGTCCTCATAGTTTGAGGTGCAATATTTAAAACAGCTGAAGGAGGCAGCAGAGCTCAACAAATAAAGTGAACAAAAACTGCATACAGACTGCATTCTCATGAGACTTCACTATCACTCATTATCAGATAAATAACTGGATTTTGTATGTTTTTTAATAATAACTTCACTATTTGTTTGATGTATAATTGTGCTTCTCCTTACTTAGATTTACTGCTGATGTAACATTTTAAAAAGCAAAATGAAGGGGAAATTATAATGAACAAAAAGAACAGAGAAAATATACATCCTACCCTTCTTTACCTATAATTATCTGCAGGTTGGTAACAGTAACTCGTCATGGTAGCACCAAAGGGAGCAGAACTACATTACCCATCAGCCCCAGCATGTCACATACCTCACTAATCACTCTCACCTGTGTCTCATTAGCACCACTATTTAAGTTCTAGTTTTTCAGCGTCACCATCAAGCTTATGTTGTATGTTGGTGTGAGTCTCTCTAACAAATCCACGTTTCATGTTAATGATCCCTGTTTTCTCAATTTTGTTTGTTCTTTACACAATAATTTATCTGCACTTGTATCCACCACCTCTACAATTCCTGACACTCCACTACATCACACCACCTGGTCCTTGATTATTTTCCTATAACAACACAACCTCAAGTGTTTTACTCCTTACTTAATGTGGTTACATTCTAGTGTCTTCTCTTCATATAAATTCACCTGAAAACGTGTCTTAAACTTCTCATTTGTTGAAACATGACACAATGTTCAAAATTTTATTTATTTAAACTCCCAGATTAGAGATGTTCAAGAGATGGGGAGGTTTTCACATGTAGAGGAATCCATCATGTTTTGACCCTAAGATAAGGAGTGTCTCTATGCAAATGTCCTTCCCTGTTATATATTTAAGCAATGAAGACCAAGAGCTTTTACTTATTCTGCTTCAACACACACCATGATCTCTACATCCCTACTGCTGCTGCTGCTGGCAGCCGTACACTGTAAGTGTTTTTACATTTGACATATAATACAGTTTTGGTTACTTATAGCTTTTTGCTTTTACAACATTAAAATAACTTTTCTTTAACAGGTGTTCACTGTGTTGAGCTGATCCAGACCGAATCCACAGTATTAACCCCTGGTCAGTCAATGACTCTGACCTGTAAAGTGTCTGGATATTCAGTAACTGATAGCAGCTACTGTACATTCTGGATACGACAACCTGCAGGAAAAACTCTGGAGTGGATCGCAGCAGCATGTGGTGATGGTAACAATTACCACAGTGAGAAACTGAAAAGCAGGTTTCAGGTTTCCAGAGACACGTCCAGCAGCACAGTAACATTAACAGGGCAGAACATACAGACTGAAGACACAGCTGTGTATTACTGCGCTCGTCAGCCACAGTGAGACAGATCAACAACATCCCTGTACAAAAACACCCTGTAAAGAAAACTCTTAAGGGCAGTGATCAGTGTACAGTCTCAGTATGTTCACTGACACTGTTTCATGAATAGTATATATGTTAGGTCGCGCCAGAAGCGCGACTCCATTTCCCAGAACTCTCAGCGGCCTACGAACATGGCCGCCTCCAACCCACACGCGCACACACACCGCACTACACATCCCAGCAGGCTCGGTGACCTACAGATATTGCCGCCAGGGACTACAACATCCAGGACACTCCTTCACGCCCACGCTCACAGTCCCCCACCTTCTGATCACACACCTGTCCTTAATTTTCTAGGTTGCACACATAGGCACAATTTAAGTTCTTTAGTTTGTCGCGCAGTATTAGTTTGTCTACATTATATTCAACTGTACCGAGCACTCTTTTCTGGACTGAATTTCTGGTTTCAGAACTAAGCTAAATACTTTTTGATTACGATTTTTGCCTAAGCTCTACAACGACTGTCGTTTCGGTATTTTTGAACTTCCGCTGGTTTCCTGTTTTTTTGTATTTTGCCTAAGCCCCTGAAATAACTGTCTGCCGGTATTTTTGAACCCTGCCTGTTTTTCTGATCTGCCTAAAGCTTGCCGTTGTCCTGATTTCCTGTTTTGTGTGTGTTCTTAATAAAGTGACGGATTTTCACACCGCAACTGTATCCCCTAACATGCATAAAAGCAGGTGCTGTGATGTATACAGTAAAGTGATGTATTCTGTATGTAATTGTTTTTCCTTTTAAATAAATATAACATTACTTTGTACTTTGGTTTGTATATTAGTGTATTTTGTTATTTAGTGTTTTAATGGTAGTAGTTTGAGAAACCAGAAAGTGCAAACTCCTCTGTCCTGAAGACTTACTGACTGTTACAAAATGCTGACACTGGAGACTCCTTCCATAAATATTACATAAACATCTCCTTTCAGACTGGTTTGAGTGCACAGGACTCTGCTGTGTATTACTGTGCAGGAAACCACAGTGGTATAAACATGTTAACCAGCTGTACAAAATCTTCCCACAGATGTGGTAGAAGAGAAAAGTGCATTCAATATCCATGCCATTTTCACAAGACCTGCAGGTGGAGCTACAGCATAACAGATATATGGTAACATTGTAAGTTACTGTAAAGTGGTCATAAGTACAAAATATTTCATCCACAGACCCGGCTAGATACTATACCACAATCTCTATTAAGTCTTTATGTGAGATATTGAACATTTGAGACTGTCTCTTATAGTCGACTTCCCACAGATTCCCACTAATCACTTTCACCTGTGTCTCATTACACCTTCTTAGCACCACTATTTAAGTTCTAGTTTTTCAGTGTCTGAACAGGATTTTGTCGTAAGTGTTGTTTGTTGCTGTGTCTCTGTATTGCATCCAAAGTTAATGTTTGTGGTTCTTGTTTTTACAATTTCATTTTTTTGTTTTTACTTTACACAATAATTTATCTGCCACCTCTACAATTCCTCACACTCCACTACATCACACCACCTGGTTCTTGATTATTTTCCTATAACAACACACCCCCAAGTGTTTTACTCCTTGCTTAATAGGGTTACATTCACGTGTGTTCCCTTCATATAAATTCACCTGAGAACGAGTCTTAAACTTCTCAATTTGTTAAAACATAAACAAAACATATAAAAATAAACATGACACAATGTTCCCGATTTGATATATTTAAACTCACAGATTAGAGATGTTCAAGAGATGGGGAGGTTTTCACATGTAGAGGAATCCATCATGTTTTGACCCTAAGATAAGGAGTGTCTCTATGCAAATGTCCTTCCCTGTTATATATTTAAGCAATGAAGACCAAGAGCTTTTACTTATTCTGCTTCAACACACACCATGATCTCTACATCCCTACTGCTGCTGCTGCTGGCAGCCGTACACTGTAAGTGTTTTTACATTTGACATATAATACAGTTTTGGTTACTTATAGCTTTTTGCTTTTACAACATTAAAATAACTTTTCTTTAACAGGTGTTCACTGTGTTGAGCTGATCCAGACCGAATCCACAGTATTAACCCCTGGTCAGTCAATGACTCTGACCTGTAAAGTGTCTGGATATTCAGTAACTGATAGCAGCTACTGTACAGACTGGATACGACAACCTGCAGGAAAAGCTCTGGAGTGGATCGGACGTATATGTGGTAGCGGTGGCACTGGCTACAGTGAGAAACTGAAAAGCAGGTTTCAGGTTTCCAGAGACACGTCCAGCAGCACAGTAACATTAACAGGGCAGAACATACAGACTGAAGACACAGCTGTGTATTACTGCGCTCGTTACCCACAGTGAGACAGATCAACAACATCCCTGTACAAAAAACACCTCATACAAAGGCTTATTAGAACTGAATGAAAAAATATGAACATTATAACAGAATGATCACAAGGACAACACTTTTCTATCCAAGTCTAAATGATAAATAAATAAATAAATCACCCAAATGACACCTAGTAGGTTAAATTCAATTATTGTTATGAATAGTTTCTAGTATAGATTTAAGCAGTCTGCCAACAAAACCATAATCTCTAACGTTGCTGCACATTCTACATACACAGTCAAGTTGATTTTATGTTTTATGGGGTGATTTTAACAAACATAAAGTTTATTATTTTTCTTTAACAGCTCATCCTTACGATCATTCATAATGCGACATTGTAGCTGAGGAGAGGTAATTACCAGGCTATGTTAACAGGCTTATCGCTGTGTTAATGATTAGTATGTGAATTTGTATTTAGTTGAATGAGGACATCCCATTTTCCACATCTGATTTACTTGCTTATCTCTTCTAATTTGGCATTCTGCCACAAATGATGCGATCTAGTCATCATCAGTGAAAGCTTTTTGTAGTGATTTTAGATTGCTCAGGTCTAAGAGGACTCCAGGACTGGAGTTACACATCTCTGGTTTAGAAGCTAATTTCAGTTTCAGTGGTCTCTTCCAGTATGTTGTCTGGTATTTGTGTAAGCAAAACATAATGAATTTGTTTTTGGGACTCTGATGGACTAGGATTGGAGAGGGTGGATATTAAATGTAATGAACGTGTTATTGGATTTCAACTGGTGGGGGGCATGCCCCCAGACCCCTCTAGAAATTCTGAAGTACTTCAAATAGTGATCAAACTCTAGAAACGCCCCTAATAACAGCTAAAACAGCCGTTCTCTAAATGCAGACTCCTCTGTCGTGAACACTGGACTCCTTCCATGAATGTTAAATAAACCTTGCCTTACAGAAAATGTCACTGTGTCAACAATTAACCACATATATAAAATCCATTGTGGAGCTCTGCCGTACAAGTTCCTGCACAAGTCGTTACAACAGAAACAATACTGTATTTGAATGAGCTGGTTAATAAAAAACCTAAAACTAATCAACACCTCAAAATTGAGGATTCGGTGTTATGGTATGATGTCATTAAGCTGTACTTCACCTGGTAATTTGTTTATTCTGTGCATTCATTAGAAAATATCCCAAGCAGGTACAAACAAAAACAACAACTGTGTGAGTCTTTATATTATTGAAAATAGTAGCTGGTAAAGAAAACTTTTCTTCTATTAAAAAGCCACATATTCCCCATAAGATGAATCTCCTCATCGTAATTTAAATACATTTTAAATCTGGTCTCTAATTCTTCCATTGGAGTGAGATTGTAATAGCTTGTGTCATTTTTGTGTCATTAGTCATTTTTTAAATAAAATATACATTCTTCAAAGACTGTTTATTTTGAACCATTAATAATCTCTCATTGTATAGAATATTTAATAAACAGCTGGAATAAATGTTTAATCAGTGAATTAGAATGTGAGGATTAATACAGTTTATTTCCAGCAGTGTGTTGTGTTTAAAACACAGTCTGTTCTCATAGTTTAGGGTGTAATATTTCAAACAACAGAAGGAGGCAGCAGAGCTCAACAAATAAAGTGGTGGAAAAAAAAGCCATTGGAGTTAGAAATTCCAACAAACTAATAGGCATCCCAGTCCCAATACACACCTCTAGTCTAAACCAGATTTCTTGCAAGATTTCTAAAAAAAAAAATAAGTAAATAAATAAATAAAAAAACAATGCTCTTATTTGTATTAGTATCTGTTCAGAACACATTTTCACTTCATTCCAAATAATGTATTCATATCCCTACATCCCTACTCCTCACACAAAACTTCACTATATCAACAAAGCAACAACAAACATGTGTAGCAGGCTTTTTAATCTATTTAAGTTGAGAGTCCATTATATACTAATAAAATAGTAAACCTAAGTCTTCAAGGTCATGTAGAAGTTGATGATGCATTTTATGTAAATCCTCCACTCATGTTTCTTACATTAGGGAGGTGTGTGTGTGTGTGTGTGTGTGTGTGTGTGTGTGTGTGTGTGTGTGTGTGTGTGTGTGTGTGTGTGTGTGTGTGGTGAGGAGAGCAGCTGAGCAATTTAATTCACTTCAGTTTTATCCCATCTACAGTTAATCTATCATTAATAATCCAGTAGCTCACTTCTACTGAGGTAAAACTCATCAAACTTGCTTTTAAAGGAAACAGTGTCTGGAATGAGGGAAGACACAAGTATTATCTCTCAGAACTAGGAACAGAGGCATCATCTAAATAACAACAGCAATAACACACCCAACATATCAATTCAGACAGCTTATATAAATGTAAAAGACAACATGTAAATATTGAATAAAAAAGCATTCAGTTTCTAATTGAAGTAAAACATTGAGGTTATTTATTCATTATATAAAATATGTTCATTAATAATCAACAACCATCTCTAAAGTGAAGGAAATGAATAAATCATAAGAACTTTGAAGGATACTTGCATGTACACCAATTATTAAAAACAACCACTAAGCTGAACTGGCAAACTGTAAAATGTGACATCGCTCTCATCCTTGGCACATGCAAAATCAGCCCGTGGAGGTTCATATTATAGACCTGACTCTATTGGTTAAAAGGAAGTCTATGCAAATCCATCCTGTTATTATTTGCTCTGCATAAAAATCAGCTTGTTGCTCAGCTAAAGCTCATATCACCCAACTGAATTACAGAACTTCCAACCATCACAGAGTTTGATTATGGGGCTAAGCGTCATTCAGCAGTGCATTTTTATACTCATGTTAACACGAGGTATCTGAGACTTCTTTATATGTTTTCCACTGAATGTATGATTGAATGCATTAATGATTATTTTTGATTGTTTTATCTGGCAGGTTTTTGCAGTGCTGAGATCAGACTGGACCAGTCTCCTGCTGTGGTAAAGAGACCTGGAGAAACTGTGAAGATCTCGTGTAAAATAAGTGGCTTTGATATGACTGAGTACTACATACACTGGATACGACAGAAACCAGGGAAAGCTCTGGAATGGATTGGTAGGATGAATACAGGAAATAATCAAGCAACATACGCAGAGTCTGTGAAAAACCAGCTCATCTTTACAGAAGACGTCCCAGCAAGCACACAGTACTTAGAGGCCAAGAGTCTGAGGACAGAGGACACTGCGGTTTATTACTGCGCCCGACAAGCCACAGTGACTGGAGCTGAGGAAGCAGCTGTACTAAAACCACACACATATTTCTCACACAGCATTTTATTGAACGAGTCATTACTGCTGTCATTTATATAAAGGATGAATATAATCTCCCTCTTACTGTGGTTAATAAACTGCTCAATTACATTTTGTTTGCAATTCTTTAAATTACAAAACAGAAACAAATGAATATGTATTATACATTGTAATGTTTAGTTTTTAAGGAGTCTTGCTGCAGCATTCAGATTCCGATGAACATAACAATAGTTTATCATTTCTGATCACATAATGTCTGTATCCGTATACTGTAAATTAGACGTTAACAGCTTTAATGAGTTTCATTTTCCAGTTCTTTAAAATTACTCTGATAAACTGCAGCTAAATCTCTGCATCTGCAGGTTTGTGTTCAGGAGCCCACAAGAGAACAAATGTCCGTGCTCTCATTAACAGATAACCAACACTACTGGAGTGAGAGGTGTAAAGATATATTTACTGTAACTAAAAATATAATCATTTAAATTCATGAGGCAACTAATTATTCATTCAGTCATTCATCCATCTTAAGTAAACACTTCATCCTGGTCAGAGTGGTGGATCCAGAGTCCATCCAGGAACACTGAGTGTACACCCTGGATGTGACGCTACATTTAGAAGTCACGTCACCAAGCCAAGTCACCTGCCTCAGAATTTTGAGAAACAGATACAGAAGAAGAGAATAATTTCAGTGTTGAGCTGCTTAAGGATATTAGATTTTTGCCCTGCCATCTCATCACTAGAGATTACAATTATTATTTTTTATATATAATTTAAAACACCTGATCTAGAATCTTATTGATTAGCCAATTCTCTCTGTATTTATCAGTTAAAGCCTCTAGAGGGCAGCCTATACCAGAATGAAAATGATTTGACTGCATGGGGCGTTTTCTATTGCACAGTTTAGATTATAATGTTAAATATAGAGCCCAGTTTTAATGCCACCAATAAACAAGTTTTAGCTACATGCTGCTCTGAAAACACTGCAATATTTCACTGTGTGAGAGTGGCAAATATGGAAGCAGTTATTCACAGCAGTTATTTTAACATAATCTATTCAAAGTCTATCAAATAAAACTTAATTTTTCTTACATTTACATCAGGAGCATTATAAAAACATTAAGCAGGAAATTTATACATATGAGAATAATGTCTTATTCTGTCTTACTGTAATTCTCTAGAGTGCATTGACACTTAGATAATCATTTACAGTGGGTATAGAAGAGAATCACCCCCCTTTAAAATAATCACATTTTGTTGCTTTTCAGCCTGAAATGAAGACGGACACAGTTTTTGTTTCATCCAGCTGTATTTACTCAGTGCAACTTATAACATCCAAGTGAAAGATATAACACCAACATGTCAGAAACAAATAAAAGTGATAAAAAAACAGAATCACTGAGTTGGAAAAAGGATCACCCCCTTGCTTCAATTTGCCTTAATTTTTTAATTACAGCCTTTAAACTGTTGGGATATGTCTCTACCCACTCTGCCATGTCTTCCCCACTCTTCTTTGCAGAACTGCTCAAGTTCAGTTAAATTTGATGGTGTCCGTTTGTGGACTGCAGTCTTCAAGTCATTCCACACATTTTCAATGGGGTTTAAGTCTGGGCTCTGACTAGGCTATGCAAGGACATTCACCTTTTTCTCCTTCAACCACCGTGTGGTCAGTTTTGCTGTGTGCTTTGGGTCATTGTCATATTGGAATGTAAACCTTCTTCCCATTGACAACTTTCTGGCGGAGGGCAGCAGATTTTCCTCAAGAATTTGACGGTATTTTGCCCCATCCATTTTCCTTCTATCCTGACAACTGCTCCAGTCCCTGCTGCAGAGAAACACCCCCATAACAGGATATTACCACCTCCATGCTTTACTGTAGGAATGGTGTTATTTGGATGGTGAGCTGTATTGGATTTCCGCCAGACATATCGTTTGGTGTTGAGGCCAAATAATTCAATTTTACTCTCATCTGACCATAACATCTTTTTCCATGTGGCCTCAGAATCTTCAAGGTGTGTTTTGGCAAAGCTCAGTCATGGGTGGTTTTTTTCTTGCAACCCTCCCATACAAGCCACATTTGTGGAGAATTTGTGATATTGTTGTCACATGCACACAATGACCACTCTGTCATAAATTCCTGCAACTGCTTCAGAGCTGCTGTAGGCCTCTTGGTAGCCTCTCTGACCAGTTTCCTCCGGGCTCTTTCATCCAGAGAGGGTCTGTTTTGTACCAAATACCTTCCACTTCTTAATAATAGACTTCCCTGTGCTTCTAGGCATTGATAAAGCCTTTGAAATGTTTTTGTATTGATCTCCTGACTTGTGCCTGTCCATAACATTATCCTGTTGTTTTTTTTTCAGTGCCTTGCCACCCATAGTTGATTGTTTGCTTCAGTTGCACTACAAAATGCTCCAGGAAAGCTCTTTTCATGCTGAGCTAATCAAAATGACCACAGCTGATCACGGTTGAAAGTCAAATGGCTTTGTGTGCCATTGAGAAGGTGATTAGCTACACCTAATTGAGTTTACAAGTCATTTTTAGGAGGGGGGTGATCCTTTTTCCAACTCAGTGATTCTGATTTTTAATTAAAAAAAAAAAATAATAAATTTCTGACATGTTGGTGTTATATATTTTACTTGGATGTTATAAGTTGCACTGAGTAAATACAGCTGGATAAAACAAAAACTGTGTCTGTCTTCATTTCAGGCTGAAAAGCAACAAAATGTGTTTATTTTAAAGGGGGGTGAATCTTTTCTATACCCACTGTAACAAAAACTAATACAAAAGTTTACACAGATCCTAGTTATTAAAAATATATTATTTATCTTGTATTCTGTTTTAAATGAAATGCATCTGAATGTACAGGGAACTTTTTACTTGTTTCACATGTTAGAAAGCAGTTCTTCTGGGTGTTACAGTGATACACAGTGATGTACTAAAAGGACATGATATCTAATGAGTAAAGAGCAGTTATGGACTTGACAGCATGAAACACAGCTGGAGTCTTACAGTAAGCTTTTTCTCTTCATGGCTATTCCTCTGTGAATCTGTTTACGTCTCTAGTGGGCGTGCCATGCAAACGATATCCTGCGTTTGAACCATTTATGCCGATATACGTTCAGCTCAACAACATACCAGCAGTTTGTGTTCATTTACAGCAACAGTGATCATTTTAATTCTTTGAGATGGGACTAGGCAGAGTTTTGAGTTACTTTGCTCTAGCAACGTTCATTCAATGTTAGTATTAATATTTAGTTTCTATTTGAAAAATAATCTTATTTCATTCTTTCATTCTTTATTTTAACAACTATTTTTGTGCCTTATTATATTTCAGATTCCTGCAGTCAGACACTGATCCAGTCTGATTCAGTGATCATCAAACCTGATCAGTCTCATAAACTGACCTGCACAGCCTCTGGACTAGACTTTACCAGCTATTGGATGGCTTGGAACAGACAGGCGCCTGGAAAAGGGCTGGAATGGGTTGCAACTATCACACATGACAGTGGTAGCAAGTATTACTCCAGTGCAGTTAATGGCCGCTTCACCATCTCCAGAGACAACAGTAAGATGCAGGTGTATCTGCACATGAACAGCGTGAGGACAGAAGACACTGCAGTGTATTACTGCGCTAGAGAAGCACAGTGACACATGAGGTTGCAGAGCTGTACACAAACCCCTTCATAATATGGAAGCATATCTTTTTTTTTTTTTTTTTTCTATCCTAGTCACTTCAGAACATATTTATAAGGAAAACATTTTTCCAAATATTAAAAGTAGAAAGACACTCCACATGACAGCTTTCTCTAAAATATTAAACAAAAAGATTTTCTGTATTAGTAAGGAATAAAACATGCTGAAAATAATCAACAACAGGGTGGTGTTATGAAGCGTTGCTGAGTTACTCTCACCACTCTGAAGTTGATTATGTTCCTATAACTCTAAGAGGACGCGCTACACCACCGGCAGCCAGCAGAGGGGGACAGTGGTGAACAGTGAGCGCGGCCGTGCAGGAGAACTCAGTTACCCAGAATTCTCCAAGCTGATTAACCCGGATTGCCTACACCTGACAGGCAGGATACTAAACACCAGCCTTGGACACAGCCCTTCGTTGCACCTTTGTAGAGGGGTGAAAGGGACTGTATGTCAGGGCTTTACAGGAGGTAAGAGGAAAAGGAAAAATAAATTATTACTGTGCAGGAGACTCACACTGACACACCAGACTCCAGAACTGTACAAAAACTTACACAAGCACGTCCTCATGAGCTGTAAATATTCCCTTAGCAGGAAACTGAACCCCAGAGACATTTAATATAAACATCATCCATTCATTTTAGAACTCAGTTTTATTTCTCCTTTTGTCTTAATCCATTAACATTCAAAATTCCTCTGTAAAATTCTCAGCCATTTCTTCTCATTACCTCTGGCTGGTGCTTAAAGCTGAAGACAAACGTATAAGCAACATTAAGTAAAAGCAAAGATATATTAAATGATAAAACATTTAATAACATTAGATACATTCAAAAAACAAAAAACACATAACTCATAAGAAATATTTTTGCTAATGTGACACAAACTATATTTCGATCAAATTAATTAATTTGATAATTTGTTCCATAAAAAAAAAAAACTTGTCTACAAGTTTTGTGAATATATAAGTATATATGTATATATTTAGATTTATAATCATATTTTGTATATTCATATATATCTGCACCCACAATAGAAATGAACATTTTGCTTTAAGCATTTCATTTGGCTTTAAGTCCTCTGAGAGGTGCTCTTTCTCTACTTACACAACATCTACCCAACATGTTGAGGTTAAACTGACTGAGAGATTGAAAGTACTGAGAGAGGACTGATGTCCTCCTGGGATTTCCATCAAAGTATGAATGCTAACCTCCCTCTAATCCTAAATTTGGCCTTCAGAAAATCCTCAAGCATGAATGATAATTATTGCCCTAAATTTAGCATCTAATCCATGTTGTGAATTTCTCTGAATGTATAATTCCCTTTATTATTGATATATAAATAATGGAAGTTGTATCTGTGATAGAAAAGATTTGTTCTGTTAAAAAGCCACATATCCTCCATAAGATGAATCTCCTCCCCATGTTTGAAATACGTTTTAAATATGTTCTCCTCCCATCATCAGCAGATATGCAAATACAAGCGTCAGGGCTGGATATCACTCTATTTATGTGATGTGATGGTCTCTGTTAAACTTTGGAGAACAGAGAAGACCCCAGTACAAACAACACACACCATGTTCTCTACATCTCTACTGCTCCTGCTGGCAGCTGCTTCCTGTGAGTGCTTTATCAAATTCATTCATTTACTACAATAACAATAAATGTGCAGCATATATTGTGTGAGATATCACCATGTGTTTTCCTCCACAGATGTGCATGGTGTGGAACTGACTCAGCCTGCTTCCATGACAGTCCAGCCAGGCCAGAGTCTCTCCATCAACTGCAAGGTTTCATATTCAGTTACCAGCTCTGCTACAGCTTGGATCCGACAACCTGCAGGAAAAGCTCTGGAGTGGATTTCACTCATCAGTAGTGGTGGGAGCAAATATTACAATGACAAACTGAAAAACAAGTTCAGCATCTCCAGAGACACTGCTACTAACACAATAACAATTGGAGGACAGAATCTGCAAACTGAAGACACAGCTGTGTATTACTGCGCAAGAGACTCACAGTGACACAGAATAGTGGATTCCCCTTACAAAAACTCTGAGACATGTTAGAGACATCCTCTCAATGTAACTAATAAACCATCTCAGTCACACTCTTACTTTCTTACATTGGAATGAAGTTTTAATAGCTTGTGTCATTTTTTAAACAAACTGTAGTCATTTTTAAGTTAAATATACATGATTCAAAGACTGTTGATTTTGAACCATTATTAGTATCTGTTCAGAACACATTATCAGTTTATTCCAAATAATGTATTCATATCCCTACATCCCTACTCCTCACACAAAACGTCACTATATCAGCAGTGATACACTTTTTTTTTCAACCATTTATGTGGAGAGTCCATTATATGCTAAGTAATAAAAAACAAAAACAAACAAACAAAAAAAAATGAGTCTTCAAGGCCATATAGTTGTAGTAGTAGGGCATCTGGTATAAATGATCTAGCAGGAACCCTCTGTATTTCAAAGATAAAAGAACATCAACATAATGTTTCTTCTTTAACCTCAACATTACATTATTTGCTGTCCTGAGGTTGATCTACAGTTAATCCATCATTAATAATGTCAATCCATTCCAAAGCTTTTCTGCATGTTATTGAATCTGAGTTGTGTAAAGTGGATGTTGGTATCAGTGATAGAAGCTCCACACACTCAGCTCAGTACAAAACACACATCTGCAAGAAGATGAACAGACTGTAAATGTTTTTGCACCTATAGAGGGCAGTAGCTCACTTCTACTGAGGTAAAACTCATCAAACTTGCTTTTAAAGGAAACATTTTCTGGAATGAGGAAAGACACAAGTACTATCTCTCAGAACTAGAAGCAGAGGCATCATCTAAATAACAACAGCAATAACACACGCAACATATCAATTCAGACAACGTATATAAACAAAAATACAACATGTAAATGTTGAATGAGAAAGCGTTTAGTTGCTGCTTGAAGTACAACTGTCTGAGGTTATTTATTCATTATATAAAATATGTTCATTAATAATCAACAACCATCTCTAAAGTGAAGGAAATGAATAAATCATAAGAACTTTGAAGGTTACTTGCATGTACACCAATTATTAAAAACAACCACTAAGCTGAACTGGCAAACTGTAAAATGTGACATCGCTCTCATCCTTGGCACATGCAAAATCAGCCCGTGGAGGTTCATATTATAGACCTGACTCTATTGGTTAAAAGGAAGTCTATGCAAATCCATCCTGTTATTATTTGCTCTGCATAAAAATCAGCTTGTTGCTCAGCTAAAGCTCATATCACCCAACTGAATTACAGAACTTCCAACCATCACAGAGTTTGATTATGGGGCTAAGCGTCATTCAGCAGTGCATTTTTATACTCATGTTAACACGAGGTATCTGAGACTTCTTTATATGTTTTCCACTGAGTGTATGATTGAATGCATTAATGATTATTTTTGATTGTTTTATCTGGCAGGTTTTTGCAGTGCTGAGATCAGACTGGACCAGTCTCCTGCTGTGATAAAGAGACCTGGAGAAACTGTGAAGATCTCGTGTAAAATAAGTGGCTTTGATATGACTGAGTACTTCATACACTGGATACGACAGAAACCAGGGAAAGCTCTGGAATGGATTGGTAGGATGGATGCTGGTAATAATGATGCAGAATATGCAGAGTCTGTGAAAAACCAGTTCACCTTGACAGAAGACGTCCCAGCAAGCACACAGTACTTAGAGGCCAAGAGTCTGAGGACAGAGGACACTGCGGTTTATTACTGCGCCCGACAAGCCACAGTGACTGGAGCTGAGGAAGCAGCTGTACTAAAACCACACACATATTTTTCACACAGCATTTTATTAAACAAGTCATTACTGCTGTCATTTATATAAAGGATGAATATAATCTCCCTCTTACTGTGGATAATAAACTGCTCAATTACATTTTGTTTGCAATTGTTTATATTACAAACCAGAGACAAATGAATGCGTATTATAGTCTTTAATCTTTTATTGAAGGAGGTGAAGTGTTACTGCAGCATTCAGACTCTCTAAAGGCCAGGTGATATCATTTCCGATCACACATAATGTCTGTATCCACATACTGTACGTTTGGCTTTAACAGTTTTAATGAGTTTTGTATTCCAGTTCTCTAAATTACTCTGATAAATTGCAGTTAAATCTCCCCATCTGCAGATATGACAGAGCACAGAAGTTGTGGCTTTTGTTATCTGGAACGTATGTTTACTGAATGCAGTCCTGCTTTTTTAAAACATCCTGGATATGACGCCATATTCACACTCATTAACACCCAGGGACAATTTACATTATCCAGTTCACCTACCAGCATAGTTTTGGGAGGTGGGAGGAAACCGGAGAACCTGGAGGACACCCACCCAGATATACAGAGAACATGTGAAACTCCACACAGACAATAACCTGAGCTCAGGATCGAACTGGGGACCAATGAGGCATCAGTGCTACCCGCTGCCAAACAATTATTCAAATCAAACTGTTTTACTGTTCTGTAGTTATCCTGAATAACCAAATAATCACAACGGCTCTGCAAACTCTGCAACAAAAACCTTAAAGGATACAGAAAAAAAACTTAATTTGACACATGTATTTGTTTCAAATAAATATTTAGTTTGTTTTGTTTAAAAAAATATTAAACAAGGCCAAGTACAGTACAATATAAAATTGTGAAAGCTTTACACATCCACATCCACACGCTTAGCCTCTAGAGGTGAAGTTATACATGCTTTGAAAAAAAAGATGGAGAATATGACTCAATTTGAAACAAATTTTTAGACTTTGAAAATCTACAACACATTTTTGATACCAAAAAATATACCGCAATGTTAAATTTCGCTCCCAGAATGAGCAAAAACACAGTTACATTCTCAATGCCTGGACAGAACAATATTTTTATGTAATTATAATTATACTTTTGGAATCACTAATATCAAATGACCGACATTTTTCTCCTACATACAGCACATATAGCTTGAACTGATCATGATTTTCCTGAATATCAGAATATTTCTTATAATAACTCCACTAGGGGCTGGACATGCAAATGAGACTTTCCCTTTATAAGCACAGACTCCAGCTGCATTATTTCCACTTAGTTGAGACTTTTTTCAGGAACAGCCATGCAACCACAAAGCATTTACTGTTTTATTTTGACATTATTGACCATAACCCGTGAGTAACGGCTTATTCGTGCGTGTATCACTAATATAAATTGTGTAATTCTGTAAGACTATGAAATGATTCAATGTATTTGACAGGTTGCGGATGTCAGACACTAACCGAGTCTGAGCCGGTGGTCATTAAACCTGGAGGATCTCATCAACTCACCTGTACCTACTCTGGGATTAGTGATGATAATGCAGCTATATCCTGGATTAGACAGGCTCAAGGAAAAGGCCTTGAGTGGATCTCATTCATTTCTGCTCCGAGTGGTGGTAATAAATACTACTCCCAGTCTGTTCAGGGAAGATTCACCATCTCCAGAGACAACAGCAAGAAGCAGGTGTATCTGCACATGACCAGCCTGAAGACTGAAGACACAGCTGTGTATTACTGCGCTCGGACAACACACTGACACAAACAGCTGCAGTGCTGTACAAAAACTTCACATTCACTTACAGCTTCATTTATTTTAAGTGAAGCTCAAATATTCACACTAGAGTCACATGTTAGTGTCTAATTCACCGAGTTAAATAAATCCACAGAGCTTCATACTGTGTGTATAAAATGTTCAACTGCTATTTCAAACTTTTTAATGTCATTCAGATGAAAAAGAGGGTGTGTGCTGTTCAGATGGATTCTGGGATATGTGAATTTACCAGTTATATCTGGTTCAGCCCAGACTGTAGATTCATGCAGTCTATCAGTGACAGTGGTGTCAGGTGATTACACAGAGTGACACGCCCTCTAAACTAGATCTCCGTAACACATCGTCAGTAGCGACCGAGAAGGTGGATGTGAAACCTGACCAAGAATCTCATCAACATGAAATCAGCAATTCCTCTCTGTACCAGTTAAAGCCTCTAGAGGGCAGCCTCTAGATGTGTTCTGTGCTACTGAGCTCATCCAGCCAGACTCAGTGGTTATAAAGCCAGGAGAGACTTTAACCATCACCTGTAGAGTGTCTGGAGCTTCTATCACTGATAGCAGCAGCCACTATGGAACAGCTTGGATTCGACAACCTGCAGGAAAAGCTCTGGAGTGGATCAACATCATTTATTATAATGGGGGTGTTAATAAGAAAGATTCACTTAAAGACAAGTTTGTCATCTCTCGAGACACTTCCAGTAACACTGTGACCTTACAGGGACAGAACATGCAGACTGAAGACACAGCTGTGTATTACTGCGCTCGTGATCCACACTGACACGACAAGCTGCAGCGCTGCACAAAAACATCATCTTCATCCCCACAAATACTTCAGCGTAGAAACTTAGATAATCATTAAACAAAAACTAATACAAACGTATATTCAGTTCATAGTTATTAAGAATATATTATTTATCTTTTTAGCTGTTTTAAATGAAATGCATCTGAATGTAAAGTTAACAGTCCACTTGCTTCACATGTTTGAAAGCAGTTTTTGATTTTCATAAAATTGAATTCAAAAGGTACTCACAATAACTGGCTTTAAATTATATTATAACTCTGATTAAAAAAAAAAAAAGTTTCTTAATGACCAATTCCTGATGTTGATTTCAATACACAACACACAAAAGAGAGGTATTAGAGGAATAAAGCACATCTGCACATGCTGCTGTAGGAAGATATTAACTTTAAAGTGGTAACAGTGACAACGCTTCAAGTGAGGATGCATCACATCACCCTGCCCTTGATTATTTTCCTATAACAGCATGCCCCCAAGTGTTTTATTCCTTACTGAATCGGTCACTGAGCTCCTCTGCTTCTGTTGAATTTTATGTAAAGATCCGAGTCTGTGTAAACTAAACCATCTCTAACTGCTCATTAATACACATTCAGCTTCTCTCTCCTCACAGACTGCAATGATTCACCATCATCTCACTCACATTAAACAACTGAAAGATAATTGCTCTTTCTTGCTAACATTATCATTGTATTATTATATATTTCATTACACTACTCTGTAAAAGGAATAATAAATATCTCTAAATGGCATAAATTATAACATCATTCACAAAGTTTTAACAACAGACAGGTTGTTGGCATGAGCTCCTGACTGAATGAGTCAGTGATGATTTGTGAGCTGCATTATTTCTGGAACTACATTCAGTTTGTATTGGATCCAGTTTCTGAAGTGTTTGTGTTGTTCAGTGATTATCAGTGATCAGAAAACTTCATGATCTTCTGGGTGTTACAGTGATACACAGTGATGTACTAAAGGACATGATATCTAATGAGTAAAGAGCAGTTATGGACTTGACAGCATGAAACACAGCTGGAGTCTTACAGTAAGCTTTTTCTCTTCATGGCTATTCCTCTGTGAATCTGTTTACATCTCTAGTGGGCGTGCCATGCAAACGATATCCTGCGTTTGAACCATTTATGCTGATATACGTTCAGCTCAACAACATACCAGCAGTTTGTGTTCATTTACAGCAACAGTGATCATTTTAATTCTTTGAGATGGGACTAGGCAGAGTTTTGAGTTACTTTGCTCTAGCAATGTTCATTCAATGTTAGTATTATCTATTTCATATTTAAAATATAACATCTTTTTCATTATTTATTTCACGAAATTTTCTTGATATTTCATTCTAACTGTAACACCTTTCTTTGTGTATTTTTCTTTTTCAGATTCCTGCAGTCAGACACTGATCGAGTCTGATTCAGACACTGATCGAGTCTGTGTTCATTTACAGCAACAGTGATCATTTTAATTCTTTGAGATGGGACTAGGCAGAGTTTTGAGTTACTTTGCTCTAGCAATGTTCATTCAATGTTAGTATTAATATTTATTTCATATTTAAAATATAACATCTCTTTCCTGATTTATTTCTTTATTTTTAACTGCAATACTTTTCTTTGTGTATTCTTGAATTTCAGATTCCTGCAGTCAGACACTGATCGAGTCTGATTCAGTGATCATCAAACCTGATCAGTCTCATAAACTGACCTGCACAGCCTCTGGATTTACCTTTAGTAGCTACTGGATGGCTTAGAACAGACAGGCGCCTGGAAAAGGGCTGGAATTTGTTGCAACTATCGAGTATGATAGTGATAGGAAGTATTACTCCAGTGCAGTTAATGGCCGATTCACCGTCTCCAGAGACATCAGCAGGATGCAGGTGTATCTGCACATGAACAGCGTGAGGACAGAAGACACTGCAGTATATTTCTGCACTCGCGACAATATATGGAGCACCGACATGCTGATACAACCCTTACCAAAAACCTGAAGTCCTGGAGAGCACCCAAGTCTTCTGAAAGTAGCACATTTTCTTTTGTTCACTAAAAACTATCACCATCATCCAACCCCTGTTTGCTGCTTGATGAGAAATATCACTATAATTAAAAAAACCCTTTTCTTACTAAAACATTGCTATAATTTTGGAGAGGAAACTCTTCTTGTAGTTTGGGTAATCATCTAAAGAACTGAGGTTTTAAACCACAGCACTGTTGAATTCTTAAATCTGATTGGTCAGAAGGTGTTTGTAGTGCAGAGGATGACATGTTATATCAATGATTTAAATTGTTATTTCAAACGTTGAACTTCGAGCAGTTAGCCAACAATTACCCGTCATATTAAATTTCTTTATTCCAGCAGGAGTCAGGTGATGTATAAGTGCTAAAAGGCAGTGATCCAAACACAAGCAGTTTTATTTGTTTAAGTGTACATATACAGTAGCATATTGGGAACCAGTGCTGTGTTGGACAGTAGACTAGACTCTGTTATGGTGAACTTGATTTCTTCAAGGTGATGGATTGTTCAATTTTATAGAAAGAAAGTAATAAAAGGTAGAATCTCTAAACCCTTGCTTAACCCTGATTACATTCTACACTAAATAGTAATAATAATAATAATAATAATAATAATAATAATAATAATAATAATAATAATGTGTATACACTGATAACAACAGCATAGGAAAAACTAATAGCATTCATCTATACACTGAGCAGCCTGTGGTTGTGGATTTAATACATCCATAGTGGTCATGGACACTCCCTATTCAAATAGAGTCGGGTATAAACAGCATGTTCTTGGCTGATCTAGTTTCCAGTGAGCTCTGTGATAGATAACACTCCCATACACTTTACATCTGGGTGAAGCAGAACTCAGAGAAGGGTGATTTTAGGACATTGTACAGTGGGGGAAAAAAGTATTTGATCCCCTGCTGATTTTGTACCTTTGCAAACTGACAAAGAAATGATCAGTCTATAATTTTAATGGTAGGTGTATTTTAACAGTGAGAGACAGAATAACAACAAAAAAAATACAGAAAAACGCATTTCAAAAAAGTTATAAATTGATTTGCATTTTAATGAGGGAAATAAGTATTTGACCCCTTCGACGTGGTACTTGGTGGCAAAACCCTTGTTGACAATCACAGAGGTCAGACGTTTCTTGTAGTTGGCCACCAGGTTTGCACACATCTCAGGAGGGATTTTGTCCCACTCCTCTTTGCAGATCCTCTCCAAGTCATTAAGGTCATTTTCAATGCCCTGGCTGAGGGAAGGAGGTTCTCACCCAAGATTTGACGGTACATGGCCCCGTCCATCGTCCCTTTGATGTGGTGCAGTTGTCCTGTCCCCTTAGCAGAAATACACCCCCAAAGCATAATGTTCCCACCTCCATGTTTGACGATGGGGATGGTGTTATGACTTGGGGTCATAGGCAGCATTCCTCCTCCTCCAAACACGGCGAGTTGAGTTGATGCCAGAGAGATCTGACCACACCTGACCACAACACTTTCACCCAGTTCTCCTCTGAATCATTCAGACAAACTTCAGACGGGCCTGTACATGTGTTTTCTTGAGCAGGGGGACCTTGCGGGCGCTGCAGGATTTCAGTCCTTCACGGCGTAGTGTGTTACCAATTGTTTTCTTGGTGACTATGGTCATGCAAATCTCCCCAACCTCAGACAGATATAAATACACTGCAAGTACACAGCAGTCTCTGTGTTTGGTCGAGTACAGCAGAGGAATCATGAGCTGGCCTCTTCTTCTTCTGATATCCTCTGTGCCCTGTGAGTAAACACATCTCTCCACACCTTACTCACCTTTTTATATGCTCCATATTTCAGTCTGAGTTGAAGTGAAGTGTGTTTAATAGCTTCTGTTTCTTTTACCGCTCTCCTCTTCTCAGATGTTCATGGCATCAGTCTGACCTCGTCTCCTGCTGAGGTTAAACCTCCCGGAGCCTCAGTGAAGTTGTCCTGTCAGATTTCCGGCTATGCCCTCACTAGCTACGGCACAGGCTGGATCAGACAGCCTCCATGAAAAGGCTTAGAGTGGATCGGGACCATATGGGGTGATGGAAAGATAAACTCTGGATCTTCCTTTAAAACTCGCTTCAGCATCTCCAGAGACACGAGCAACAATGTGCTTTACTTAGATATCAGCAGCCTGGTGCCAGAAGACACGGCTGTTTATTATTGTGCAAAGACAGACACAGCTGTACACCTCAGTGAGAGGACTGTACAAAAATTAAACCTCACATATGTGTGAAGTTAAAACTGAGTTAAAACTTAAAAGGTACAATTTATGGAAGACCATCACATCCTATATACATAAAGAAATATTAAATGATTATAGACAAGATGGAAGCATAATAAATAATGAATGGATAGAAAAATCTGCTCTAACATTTCACTAGTAGTGCAAATTATTTTCCATTTTTTGCACTGTATATATTTATATTTTGTATATTTATATATCTGCACCCACATTAGAAATGATGAACATTGTGCTTTTCATTATGCTTTAAGTCCTCTGAGAGGCGCTCTTTCTCTACTTACACAACATCTACCCAACATGTTGAGGTTAAACTGACTGATAGATTAAAATGACTGAGAGAGGACTGACGTCCTCCTGGGATTTCCATCAAAGTATGAATGCTAACTGCCCTCTAATCCTAAATTTGGCCTTCATAAAATCCTCAAGCATGAATGATAATTATTGCCCTAAATTTAGCATCTAATCCATGTTGCAAGTTTCTCTATCTGTATAAATCCCTTTATTATTGATATATAAATAAGTTGGTATTAGTTGGTAAAGATATTTCTGTCACTGAAGAAAAAGATTTGTTCCGTTAAAAAAGCCACATATCCTCCATAAAATAAATCTCCTCCCCATGACTTAAATACGTTTTAAATACGTTCTCCTCCCATCATCAGCAGATATGTAAATATAAGCGTCAGGGCTGGATATCACTCTATTTATGTGATGTGATGGTCTCTGTTAAACTTTGGAGAACAGAGAAGACCCCAGTACAAACAACACACACCATGTTCTCTACATCTCTACTGCTCCTGCTGGCAGCTGCTTCCTGTGAGTGCTTTATCAAATTCATTCATTTACTACAATAACAATAAATGTGCAGCATATATTGTGTGAGATATCACCATGTGTTTTCCTCCATAGATGTGCATGGTATGGAACTGACTCAGCCTGCTTCCATGACAGTCCAGCCAGGCCAGAGTCTCTCCATCAACTGCAAGGTTTCATATTCAGTTACCAGCTATGAAACAGCTTGGATCCGACAACCTGCAGGAAAAACTCTGGAGTGGATTGGACGCATCAGTAGTGATGGGAGTACAGTTTACAATGACAAACTGAAAAATAAGTTCAGCATCTCCAGAGACACTGCTACTAACACAATAACAATTGGAGGACAGAATCTGCAAACTGAAGACACAGCTGTGTATTACTGCGCAAGACACTCACAGTGACACAGAATAGTGGATTCCCCTTACAAAAACTCTGAGACATGTTAGAGACATCCTCTCAATGTAACTAATAAACCATCTCAGTTACATTTACTTTCTTCCACTGGAATGAAGTTGTAATAGCTTGTTATTTTTAAACACACAGTCATAAAAAAAATACATTCTTCAAAGACAGATAATTTTGAACCATTAGTAATCCTTTCATTGTAAAGAATATGTAATAAACTATTGGAATAAATATTTAACCAGTAAATATCAGGAATAATACAGCATGTCTGCAGCAGTGTGTTGTGTATAACACACAGTCTGTTCTCACGGATTGAGGTGCAATTATTGAAACAACTGAAGGAGGCAGCAGAGCTCAACAAATAAAGTGCACAAAAAAGTGACTCCACAAACTGTATTCTCATGAAACTAATTCAGTATCACTCATTATCAGACACATCTGGATTTTGTCTCCCCCTTTTTTTTAACCCGCCTATTATCTTTGGTGTCAATTTGACCCCGTTCACTGTTTGTCTCTAAATACATGATTGACACGATTTATTTTTTTTATTCTTATTTAATTACTTTTAACTGAGTAAACATAAAATTAACATGATGATATGTTTTCAATGTCCTGTACACATTTTGTAGCATCAGTGTTCTTTGGGGTCATTTTGACCCCAGGGTGTTTTAGCTGTATAAAACTTAAGAAATATCAAAATATTACACACATTTGTTTTGGATGATACTGAGGTCACTATAATATACAATTTTATAACCTTCGAAAATCTTTCCTCTGCTTTAGGGCCCTAACCTAACATAACTGTTACGTAACCCAGACGGAGGGAGGCAGGATGCATGTGCAGGGGAAAAGTCAGTTTATTAGGAACATGTGTTCAGAAGTAATAGAACATAAAATAAACCAAAAATCCATCAAACGTAATGCAATAATCCAAAACAAGATAATCCATCAAAAATAAGGCAGTGATCCAAAAGAGGTAATCCATAGGTTGGCAATGCAAAAGGGAGAAAAACATATGAACGAAGCAAAGACAAAAAAGAAACAAACGCACGATGCTAGGCTGTGGTATGGGAACCACGAACAAGGAGCTAAGGACTAGGAACTTGGAACATAGAACTATGGTCTGGGAACCATGAACTAGAGGCAAGAGAAAACGAGAAAGAAGCCGGCATACAGCACATGCTGAGTCAAACTAAATCTTCTCTAAATACTCCGCAAGGAAGCGGAAACAAAAGGGGGTTTTTATGCACAGACACATTAGAGACAAACGAAGTGAAACACAGAACACCTGAGACTAATGATAAAACAATAAACAGAAAACCAATGAGCGAACGGGGGCAGAGACATGACATAAACCGAGGAACCAATAAACATAAAGGAGGCGGAGACATGACGTAAACCAAAACACAAGCACATGGTAACGTAAACAAAACGCGAGTTCATGAATGCACAGTCCAGCGGGGTTTTTGTGAAGGAAGCTCGCGCTGTTCTTCCTGGTAGCGTGAAGCGTGGAACGCGGAAGTGTTCGCGTAGAGAACTCTGAAAACGAGGGAAACTCTAACAATAGCCATACCTGTAGTATTGCAAGAACCACTGAGTTCACAGGACAGGAGGGAGGGGAAAACATAATTCGTATGAGAACTTTGATATGTGCCATGCCGTGGGGGACGGGAAAACATAATTCTCCCGAGGACATTGATAGTTCACCCAACATAGGGGAGGCGCAAACATATAAAAGCTCGCACAGCAGCCGTCTAAACCATTTCTCTTGGTGCTCTTTGGGGTCTCTCTTTATGCTCTGTCTCAATTGAAAATGACCTTAAACAAAAGTTTTCGGTCTATTAAGTTTTGGCACAGTTCTTTGACAGTTAAAATGACATAGAGGAGAACGTGTCTGAGACAGAGGATAATGTTGAGAAGGACCGTGATATTGAGGCATCAACCTCTGATGAGAATGAGACTCTTAGTGTTGACCCTCCTGTTGTCTCTCAACCACCAGCAGACACATTACCTTCCAAAAATGGAAAGTTTTCTGGTCCCTCTCCCCACTTGAATGACAGGGTAGACTTAGTGCTGCTAATGTCATCAAAATGGTTCTAGACCCCACCAGATACACCGTCAGCCATGTCCAAGACATAAAATTAGCATCGTAACACCATCAATCGTTGAGATACTCGAGATGACAAACTTAGAGGGGAGGCACGTGTATGGGGACAATTGGAAAGACTTGGATGTGACCAACCCTCATTTTGGCAGGAGTGTACAAGTCAAAAGGAGAAGCAGCAGCAAGCTTTTGGAATACTGACACTGGAAGGGCAATATTTCCAGCCACAATGTCTCTAAAGACATTCCACGTTTTCTCCAGTGTCATATGCTTTGATGATGGAAAAACAAGGCAGGGCCGATGAGAGCATGACTGGCAGTAATATGGGATGTATGGGACAAGTCGGATAAAAGTGTAAGGAGACATCAGCTAGCTAAAAGTCAGTTGATTTGCTCAGTTTGTAGAATTTTTCATCACATTATGAATTGGTTAGAATTCAAATTGACCACAAACATAAAATTATCCAGCGCTCCAATGAAAAACTGCATGTTTTATCTTTCTTTCACTCAGTATCATAATTTTTGTGCAGTGATGTGCTGACCTAAAAAGATCAGGTTTTGGCTAAATTAAGTTTTCTGTCTGTAACACATTCTGACACCTCAACATTAATACATCATGAATCTATTTCACCAAAACAACATGGAATGATTTAGTTTCTAATCTTGCCTAGGCTTTCTTCCTGCAGTGATCATGTTGGATAAGGAGCCAGTTTAACAACCGCAGCCAATAAAACAGTCAGTCTGAATAAAAATGTCTAAAACCTTGTAAGCTAAGTGTGATTTCCTCACACAGTTAATGTCACACTTTGATCAAGTTGTAGGATAGTTAAGTATCTTATTGAAACAGACATAAGGTTAATAAATTCAGTTTATAATCAGAGACCATCTGTCAGAATGTCTGTGATGCTCCTGTACCACAGTCAGAAAGAAATCTTTTAAATTATATGAAAATTAACAGGACAAAATCTAAATTAGTGGAGATTTCTGTAGAGAAAATATATCACCTACATGATATAAACACATTAATAAAGAATAAAACTTAAAATAAACTTTGTTATCCTACTTTGTAGCTGCCTCTGTACTGAACCCACTATGGACTTAAAGTATGATTTTGGGTTCTAATAATTGTGCCCCACCTTCACCAACCACACATTACAGTGGTGTGCTGTTATAGGAAAATAATCAATATCGTGGTGATGTGATGCAGACTGACATGAAGAGGAGTTAGTGTTAAAACTGTTCAAAGTTGATTTCTAGTAACAGTACATCCCGAAGTGTTTTATTCATCAATGATTTTTCAATGTTCTAAATATGATGTCTTGTTCTTAGTGGGGTTTATAAGGTTTATAAAGGTTTATTCCTGGGTTTTGCCCAGGAAATCAGGTTTCTGTTTCATTAAAAAGCCACATATCCTCCATAAGATGAATCTCCTGCCCATGTTTTAAATACATTTTAAATACATTCTCCTCTCCATCACCAGATATGCAAATACAAGCGTCAGGGCTGGATATCACTCTATTTATGTGATGTGATGGTCTCTGTTAAACTTTGGAGGACAGAGAAGACCCCAGTACAAACAACACACACCATGTTCTCTACATCTCTACTGCTCCTGCTGGCAGCTGCTTCCTGTGAGTGCTTTATCAAATTCATTCATTTACTACAATAACAATAAATGTGCAGCATATATTGTGTGAGATATCACCATGTGTTTTCCTCCACAGATGTGCATGGTGAGGAACTGACTCAGCCTGATTCCATGACAGTCCAGCCAGGCCAGAGTCTCTCCATCCACTGCAAGGTTTCATATTCAGTTACCAGCTATCGTACAGACTGGATCCGACAACCTGCAGGAAAAACTCTGGAGTGGATTGGAGATATCAGTAGTGATGGGAGCAAATATTACAGTGACAAACTGAAAAATAAGTTCAGCATCTCCAGAGACACTGCTACTAACACAATAACAATTGGAGGACAGAATCTGCAAACTGAAGACACAGCTGTGTATTACTGCGCAAGACACTCACAGTGACACAGAATAGTGGATTCCCCTTACAAAAACTCTGAGACATGTTAGAGACATCCTCTCAATGTAACTAATAAACCATCTCAGCCACACTTTTACTTTCTTCCACTAGAATGAAGTTTTAATAGTTTATATCATGTTTAAACACACAAATAGTACTTTTCAAATCAAAAATTGCATTAATAGAATATTCTTTTAAGAATGTTAATTCACAACCTTTATTAATTCATTTTACAGAATAATTAACTAACAGCTGGAATAAATGTTTAATTAGTGGAGTCAGGAATAATACCGCATGATTCCTGCAGCATGTTGTATTTAATAAAAAATAAAAAATAAAAAGCCTGTTGTCACAGTTTTAGGTCCAATAATTAAAAAATGCAGCAGAGCTCAACAAATAAAGTTGACATCCTCTCAGTGGAACTAATAAACAATCTCAGTGAAACTTTTACTTTCTTCCATTGGAATGAACTTTTAATAGTTTGTGTCATTTTTTTTAAACACACAAACATACAGTTTTGTTTAATTTGTATTTGATTAGACAGTGTGTAACTGGTATAACTACTTTTAGTTTCTTCTCTAAAGGCATTTTATAATACATCTTATAATGGATTTGTTTGGGCCAATCGTAAAATACAAGTCTGCACAATTTCTTATGTGTTAAAGTGAGACATTGAACACTGAGACTGTCTCTTATAGTCAAATTCCCACAGATGACCAAAGTCTGTGATTGCTTATTTTGCTTATTTTCCTGTAAGAGGTAATGAAACCCTGCTGTGCTTTATTCCTTACTTAATGTGGTTTTATTCTAGTGTGTTTGCTTATTCACCTGAAAACATTCAACCAACAACAACAATCTTAAGCTTCTGATGTGTTAAAACATAAAATCAAACAGAACTAATATATATATATATATATATATATATATATATATATATATATATTTTTAAAAATAGACATGGCACAATATCACAAATTATTATACATTTAAAAATCACCAATTAAACATACTTGAGAGATGGGGAGGTTTTCTCATATAGAAGAAGCCATCAAATGTACCCCAAGATAAGGAGTGTCTCTATGCAAATGTCCTTCCCTGTTATATATTTAAGCAATGAAGACCAAGAGCTTTTACTTATTCTGCTTCAACACACACCATGATCTCTACATCCCTACTGCTGCTGCTGCTGGCAGCCGTACACTGTAAGTGTTTTTACATTTGACATATAATACAGTTTTGGTTACTTATAGCTTTTTGCTTTTACAGCATTAAAATAACTTTTCTTTAACAGGTGTTCACTGTGTTGAGCTGATCCAGACCGGATCCACAATATTAACCCCTGGTCAGTCAATGACTCTGACCTGTAAAGTGTCTGGATATTCATTAACTGATAGCAGCTACTGTACAAACTGGATACGACAACCTTCAGGAAAAACTCTGGAGTGGATCGGATATATATGCTATACTGGAGGCACTGGCTACAGTGAGAAACTGAAAAGCAGGTTTCAGATTTCCAGAGACACGTCCAGCAGCACAGTAACATTAACAGGGCAGAACATCCAGATTGAAGACACAGCTGTGTATTACTGCGCTCGTTACCCACAGTGAGACAGATCAACAACATCCCTGTACAAAAACACCTCATACAAAATCCTATTAGAACTTCTGAATGAAAAAATGTGTACATTATAACAGAATGACACACAAAGACAACACTTTTCCATCCAAGTCTAAATGAAAAATAAATAAATAAATCACCCAAATGACACCTAATAGGTTAAATACACAGTCAAAAAATGTTTATCATCTGGATTTTACGCTTTCTGGGGTGATGTTACCAACTTAAAGTTGATTATTTTTCTATAACAGCTCATCCTGAAGGGTTTTATTCCTCTTATACCACATCAGTGTGTCCACAATTACAATGTTTCATTGATTGAAGAATAATACATCACAGAATTTATCCATTTATAATTACATGTTATTGTTGTGGAGCATTCAAAAGATAAGTTCCTGTTATTAGTTACATTATAACAGCTATAATCAGCCGTTCTCTAAATGCAGACTCCTCTGTCCTGAACACTTTTTCAGAATTTTTTGCAGAATTTTTTCCACTGAATGTTATAAAATGGAGTCACTGGAGACTCCTTCCATAAATGTTAAATAAACATCTCCTTACGTCACTGTGTCAACAATTACCCACGTATATAAAACCCATTGTGGATTTACATGGAGCTCTGCCATACAAGTTCCTGTACAAGTCGTTACAACAGAAACAAAACCGTATTTGAATGAACTGATTAATATAAACCTGAAATTAATCAACACCTCAAAATTGAGGATTCAGTTCAGTGGTATGAAGTCATTAAGTTGTACTTCACCTGGTAATTTATTTATACTGTGAAGAACCAGCATTCATTGGAAAATATCACAAGTAGGTACAAACAGAAATAACAAATGTGTGAATCTTTATATTATTGAAAATAGTAGCTGGTAAAGAAAACTTTTTTTAAATTAAAAACCACAACCACATATCCTCCATAAGATGAATCTCCTCCCCATGACTTAAATACGTTTTAAATACGTTCTCCTCCCATCATCAGCAGATATGCAAATACAAGCATCAGGGCTGGATATCACTCTATTTATGTGATGTGATGGTCTCTGTTAAACTTTGGAGAACAGAGAAGACCCCAGTACAAACAACACACACCATGTTCTCTACATCTCTACTGCTCCTGCTGGCAGCTGCTTCCTGTGAGTGCTTTATCAAATTCATTCATTTACTACAATAACAATAAATGTGCAGCATATATTGTGTGAGATATCACCATGTGTTTTCCTCCACAGATGTGCATGGTGAGGAACTGACTCAGCCTGCTTCCATGACAGTCCAGCCAGGCCAGAGTCTCTCCATCAACTGCAAGGTTTCATATTCAGTTACCAGCGATCATACAGCTTGGATCCGACAACCTGCAGGAAAAGCTCTGGAGTGGATTGGAATCATCTATACCGGTGGGGGTACAGCTTACAGTGACAAACTGAAAAATAAGTTCAGCATCTCCAGAGACACTGCTACTAACACAATAACAATTGGAGGACAGAATCTGCAAACTGAAGACACAGCTGTGTATTACTGCGCAAGACACTCACAGTGACACAGAATAGTGGATTCCCCTTACAAAAACTCTGAGACATGTTAGAGACATCCTCTCAATGTAACTAATAAACCATCTCAGTCACACTTTTAGTTTTTATCAAGTGCAATGAATTTTAAAAGTTTTTGTCATTTTTAAACACACATTAGTCATTTTTAAAATAAAATATACATTCTTCAAAGACTGTTGATTTTGAACCATTATTACTCTCTCATTGTATAGAATATTTAATAAACAATTGGAATAATAAATGTTTAATCAGTAGATTGAGGAATAATACAGCATGTCTGCAGCAGTGTGTTGTGTTTAACACACAGTCTGTCCTCATAGTTTGAGGTGCAATATTTAAAACAGCTGAAGGAGGCAGCAGAGCTCAACAAATAAAGTGAACAAAAACTGCATACAGACTGCATTCTCATGAGACTTCACTATCACTCATTATCAGATAAATAACTGGATTTTGTATGTTTTTTTTCTTTTAGACGATAACCATACTATTTGTTTGTATAATTTCTGTGCTTCTCCTTACTTAGATTTACTGCTGATGTAACATTTTAAAAAGCAAAATGAAGGGAAAATTATAATGAACAAAAAGAACAGATAAAATATACATCCTACCCTTCTTTACCTATAATTATCTGCAGGTTGGTAACAGTAACTCGTCATGATGGCACCAAAGGGAGCAGAACTACATTACCCATCAGCCCCAGCATGTCACATACCTCACTAATCACTCTCACCTGTGTCTCATTATGTCTCATTAGCACCACTATTTAAGTTCTAGTTTTTCAGTGTCACCATCAAGCTTATGTTGTATGTTGGTGTGAGTCTCTCTAACAAATCCACGTTTCATGTTAATGATCCCTGTTTTCTCAATTTTGTTTGTTCTTTACACAATAATTTATCTGCACTTGTATCCACCACCTCTACAATTCCTGACACTCCACTACATCACACCACCTGGTCCTTGATTATTTTCCTATAACAACACAACCTCAAGTGTTTTACTCCTTACTTAATGTGGTTATATTCAAGTTTGTTCTCTGCATATAAATTCACCTGAAATCATGTCTTAAAGTTCTTATTTGTTGAAACATGAGCAAAACATAAAAATAAACATGACACAATGTTCCATTTTTTTTTTTTTTATATTTAAACTCCCAGGTTAGAGATGTTCAAGAGATGGGGAGGTTTTCACATGTAGAGGAATCCATCATGTTTTGACCCTAAGATAAGGAGTGTCTCTATGCAAATGTCCTTCCCTGTTATATATTTAAGCAATGAAGACCAAGAGCTTTTACTTATTCTGCTTCAATACACACCATGATCTCTACATCCCTACTGCTGCTGCTGCTGGCAGCCGCACACTGTAAGTGTTTTTACATTTGACATATAATACAGTTTTGGTTACTTATAGCTTTTTGCTTTTACAACATTAAAATAACTTTTCTTTAACAGGTGTTCACTGTGTTGAGCTGATCCAGACCGAATCCACAGTATTAACCCCTGGTCAGTCAATGACTCTGACCTGTAAAGTGTCTGGATATTCAGTAACTGATAGCAGCTACTGTACATTCTGGATACGACAACCTGCAGTAAAAACTCTGGAGTGGATCGGATGGATATGTGCTGGCGGTGGCACTGGCTACAGTGAGAAACTGAAAAGCAGGTTTCAGATTTCCAGAGACACGTCCAGCAGCACAGTAACATTAACAGGGCAGAACATGCAGACTGAAGACACAGCTGTGTATTACTGCGCTCGTCACCCACACAGTGAGACAGATCAACAACATCCCTGTACAAAAACACCTCATACAAAGGCCTATTAGTCCACAAGTCAACACTTATCTATCCAAGTCTAACTACAAAATATAATCACACAAATGAGAAAAAAGTGGTTAAAGTTATCTTTTAGACGTTTATAGTTTAGATTTTAAACCACATTTCTAAGGAGTGAATGCTTTCTCAAATTCATTCATTTAAATGTGCAGCATATATTGTGTGAGATATCACCATGTGTTTTCCTGCACAGATGTGCATGGTGAGGAACTGACTCAGCCTGCTTCCATGACAGTCCAGCCACGCCAGAGTCTCTCCATCCACTGCAAGGTTTCATATTCAGTTACGGGCTATCGTACAGACTGGATCCGACAACCTGCAGGAAAAGCTTTAAAATGGATTAACACCATTGAACACCATGAACTCACAGGGTCAGAGCATGCAGACTAAAGACGCAGCTGTGTATTACTGCACTTGTGAACCACACTGACACGACATTTATTTAAATAATAACTACATTTAACTGACTGAATGATCCCCACATTACAAACACTTCAGCATAGACACCTAGTATAATTATTTATCAAAAAATAATACAGGTTTACTCAGGTCATCGTTAATAAGAGTATAATAATATCTTTTTTAGCTGCTTGAATATCCAGTTAACATTCCCCTTGCTTTAAGTGTTTAAAAGCTTTAAAATATTTACTCCCTATATTCATGCTTGGGGAGTAACGGGACACATGTAACGGCGTTACGTAATCAGGATACAAAAAAACTGGTAACTGTAATCCGTTATAGTTACATCAAAAAACAAAGTAATCAGATTACGGGTACATTTTGTAAAAAATTGGAATACAATCAGGATTACTTTTGCAGGGCTCCAGACTGCACCTAAAACGGTCGGATTTGCGACCAAAAATATTAATTTGAGAATGATTTTTTTGCTGAGATAGCCACTGGCGACAATATAGATTTACACGTTATGATTTAAAAATTGCATGTCTTTTTAATTGCGTGTTCTGTGAGGAGGAGCCTCTCGCATAATTTGTTGTGTTGAGGTAATAAATAGAGGTCCTGCGCATGAAGTTCAGATTCATCCAGAGCACCAAAATACGCTCAGGGAAAGCGGGGATCAGCTTTCAGCCTCAGAAAGACATGTCTAAACGAAAAATATCAGACTTTTTCAAACAGTCCTCATCTCTGTCGAGCACCGATGCTGATGGCACACCTGCTAATAAAAAACCAGGCCCCAGTTGTGCCAGCATGAGAGAGAGAGAAAACCACGGAGACACAGAGGATCATCTTTCCGTGTCAATCGATGAACGCCCAAGCAAAAGTGCAGAAAGGCATTTTAAGACTTCTTGGATTCAAGAGTTTGCATGGCTCAGGTATGATCATCGCACACAGAAAATGCAGAGAAATAGCGGGAAACGGATTTCATTACCGGAACGAACCATTTCAAGAAACAGGCCGTGAGAAAACAGGGCGATAGTCAAAAGCATAAAAAAGCTCGTGACTATGTAATCACAGAGAGCTCCACAAAAAACACCGTCAGCACAAGCAGTGTCTTGTGCATGTGAACTACGTGATGATACAGAATGGAAAGAGCTAAAAATAAAATTTAACACCGCCTATATGATTTACCAAATTTACCTCTCCAATATTGCTAATGAAGAAAAATTGACTGGATGTGTGCAAGACGCGTGACAACGACACAGCATGTGCTTTGAGCAGAATGCATCTAGTTCAGATTTTGCTTGTCCTACCGATTTTAGCTGCTCGGTGCGAACGTGGCTTTTCAGCTCAAGACAGGATAAAATCAAAAGTACGCAATTCAACCTTGGAAGACTTGATCAGGATCAGCACAGAGGCCCATCACTTGAACAGTTTGATCCTGAACCATGTGTCAAACGCTGGCTTTCTGCAACACAGAGGAGGCCAAACTCCACTCAGTGGCCAAGTGATGCTCATAATGATGGTCAGTGACACTGACTCAGATTCTGTGTAAAGAACAATTCTGTGTGACTGTATATAGTTCTCAAGTTGGAAAAGACATTCAGTTCCCACTTTAAGTGACCTTGGATGAAAATGCCGAAGCTGTAAAAGGAGTCCAGATGTACACACACACACATGGCAGGATGACTGAAAGTAAGTGTTTTAAAATTTTCAAATGTAAGTTCATACTTATGTGGCACTTAAAAAGTCATTTGGCACCTGTTTTTTTGTATTTTCTTTTTTTTTTCTTATAGCAGCCAGTGGCTCCTTAATAGATTTGTTTGTCTGGAGCCCTGCTTTTGACGTAACACAATACAGACAGCTGCATGAATATAGTTCTGGTTCTCTCTTGCCAGTTGTGACTCACATGAGCAACAAATTTATTCATTTTATTAAAACAAATCCAAACACTTAACATGTTTTAAGCTCTAAAATAAGCTCTAAATAAAAGTATTTTAGATCATATTGCTTTTCTCTTGACTTTATTTACATATGAGACCTTGAAGTAATCCAAAAGTAATCAGATTACATTACTGTCATATTGTGATACTTGGATTACGTTGCTGATTACATTTTTTATGAAGTAATTTGTAACTGTAACATATTACATTTTTAAAGTAACCCTCCCAACCCTGGTCATATGATGTCATCACAATGCACAATCGGCCACAGCCCTTTGTTCAGTGGTTTCAGCTGATTCCACATTCACTCTTATAGAGCCAATCATGGACCACAGTGTTAATGAAGCTCCTGGGCAGAATAAATTTTAATCTAACTATACTTTTGCATCACTAATATCAAATAACCTACATATTTCCTCCTATATACAACACATATTGCTTGAACTGATCATGTTTTGCCTGAATATCAGAATGTTTCTTATAGTCTATAACTCCTCTAGGGGCTGGACATGCAAATGAGACTTTCCCTTTATAAGCACAGACTCCAGCTGCATTATTTCCACTTAGTTGAGACTTTTTTCAGGAACAGCCATGCAACCACAAAGCATTTACTGTTTTATTTTGACATTATTGACCATAACCCGTGAGTAACGGCTTATTCGTGCATGTATCACTAATATAAATTGTGTAATTCTGTAAGACTATGAAATGATTCAATGTATTTGACAGGTTGCGGATGTCAGACACTAACCGAGTCTGAGCCGGTGGTCATTAAACCCGGAGGATCTCATCAACTCACCCGTACCTACTCTGGGATTAGTGATGATAATGCAGACATATCCTGGATTAGACAGGCTCAAGGAAAAGGCCTTGAGTGGATCTCACACATTTCTGCTCCAAGTGGTGGTAATAAATACTACTCCCAGTCTGTTCAGGGAAGATTCACCATCTCCAGAGACAACAGCAAGAAGCAGGTGTATCTGCACATGACCAGCCTGAAGACTGAAGACACAGCTGTGTATTACTGCGCTCGGACAACACACTGACACAAACAGCTGCAGTGCTGTACAAAAACTTCACATTCACTTACAGCTTCATTTATTTTAAGTGAAGCTCAAATATTCACAATAGAGTCACATGTTAGTGTCTAATTCACCGAGTTAAATAAATCCACAGAGCTTCATACTGTGTGTATAAAATGTTCAACTGCTGTTTCAAACTGATGTTTTTAATGTCATTCAGATGAAAAAGAGGGTGTGTGCTGTTCAGATGGATTCTGGGATATGTGAATTTACCAGTTATATCTGGTTCAGCCCAGACTGTAGATTCATGCAGTCTATCAGTGACAGTGGTGTCAGGTGATTACACAGAGTGACACGCCCTCTAAACTAGATCTCCGTAACACATCGTCAGTAGCGACCGAGAAGGTGGATGTGAAACCTGACCAAGAATCTCATCAACATGAAATCAGCAATTCCTCTCTGTATCAGTTAAAGCCTCTAGAGGGCAGCCTATACCAGAATGAAAATGGTTTGACTGCATGGGGCATTTTCTATTGCACAGTTTAGATTATAATGTTAAATATAGAGCCCAGTTTTAATGCCACCAATAAAAAGTTTTAGCTACATGCTGCTCTGAAAACACTGCAATAATTCACCGTGTGAGAGTTGCAAATATGGAAGCAGTGATTCACAGCAGTTACTGTATTTTAACAGCCTCTCTTCTATATATATATAAAATAAAACTTAAAAAGTTTACATTTACCAGGAAGTTTGTACACATGAGAAAAATCTGTCTTCATGTAATTCTCTAGAGTGGGATGTGACTGTGATTAACAGCTGCAGAGCTGCACTCAACACAGCTTCTCTGTAATATTTATGCAAATCTCCATCTCCTCTTGTAATATTAGCACCGTGCTTATCTAGAGAGGAAGCGGTTCTCATTAGTCCTCCTTCAACACAAACATGTTTGCTTCAGCTCCACTGCTGCTGCTGGCTCTCGCCCCCTGTGAGTGTTTGGATTTAAGCTTTATTACTTCATCTGATTCTTTCAGTTCAACATGTCAACCTTTTCTTTTTCTCTTTTCACAGATGTGTTCTGTGCTACTGAGCTCATCCAGCCAGACTCAGTGGTTATAAAGCCAGGAGAGACTTTAACCATCACCTGTAGAGTGTCTGGAGCTTCTATCACTGATCGCAGCAGCCACTATGGAACAGCTTGGATTCGACAACCTGCAGGAAAAGCTCTGGAGTGGATCAACAGCATTGATTATGATGGGGATATTTATAAGAAAGATTCACTTAAAAACAAGTTTGTGGTCTCTCGAGACACTTCCAGTAACACCGTGACCTTACAGGGACAGAACATGCAGACTGAAGACACAGCTGTGTATTACTGCGCTCGTGATCCACACTGACACGACAAGCTGCAGCGCTGCACAAAAACATCATCTTCATCACAATTCAGTTCTTTATTTAAATAATATCCACATTCAACTGACTGAATAATCTCTACATTACACCTCAATGCCTAGATATATGGATACAGTTCAGTCATGAATGTACAGAAAATAAAGTAATTGTATACAGAGAGAGAGAGAGAGAGAGAGAGAGAGAGAGAGAGAGAGAGAGAGAGAGAGAGAGAGAGAGAACTGAATGGTCCTTCAGAAAATTATTTTTTTTCTAAATGACTTCTGTTTAAACAAGTTGCTGATTAGTCACATATATAGTTCACCCAGAGTTTGTTAGGTATCATACCTAAACAAATAGTGTTTACCAAGAGCTCTCAGTCAAAACAAATTCTGGAAAAAATATTAATCAAAGTTTGATTTTAAAAAGTATGCATCAATTTAAATTCATTTTTTATTACTTTGCTACAGATGAGACATTTTTATTTACAGCAAGAACATTTTAAAGTCTCTTTAAAATGACTTTTTGACATTCAAACTAATGATTAAAACTACATATATTCATTAACATTTAACAGTAACGGAGGAACGCCACCGAATGCAGCAAAGTAAAAGTACATTTCTGTGATTAAAAATGAACTTGAGTAAGAGCATAAGTATGGCCAGTTAAACCTACTCTTAAAAGTACATTTAAAAAAAAAAAAAGTTACTCAAGTAAATGTAACGAACTACATGTTGCCCGTTACTACCCACCTGTACTGATATTTTTCGAAAAGATTTGATTGTCATATCTGCACATTCATTCTCCCTTTTCACAGGCTGCCATGACTTCATCCAGCACCATGTCACTCAGATTAAACACCTGACAGATAACTGTTATTAGAGATGATATTTTTTGTCTTGTGTAGCAAAATTCTAAGTTAATAAATGCAATGTTATACATCACCCCAGTAACAAGGAAACATACTCTTATGTCTGAGGGTATTATTCATGTAAAACATTTAGTGTACACTACATAACCTGAATCAGGAGAACTACAAGTTTCAAAAACGTTGACGCAGTTATGCACCTTTACATGAGTAATATGTGATCACATATGAAAAACCGGTTGCATTTCAACATGTTATGCCACGAAATTGTACACGAGAATTCAAACATATGTGAGATCATGTGAATAAAGATCCAGGAAAAAAGAATAATTTGAAATAAATCACATGTTAAAAATAAAAACACACTCCAGGTGAAAAAATATGAAATAAAAATGAATGAATTGTTCAATAAATAACATTATTTTTTTTAAAAAGTTTCTACGTCTGTTGTAGGGTTCTACATAGAACCTTATAATCATCCACTCATCTATACACTGAGCAGCCTGTGGTTGTGGATTTAATACATCCATAGTGGTCATGGACACTCCCTATTCAAATAGAGTCGGGTATAAACAGCATGTTCTTGGCTGTTCTAGTTTCCAGTGAGCTCTGTGATAGATAACACTCCCATACACTTTACATCTGGGTGAAGCAGAACTCAGAGAAGGATGATTTTAGGACATTGTATTTTATTTGTTCTCATTTCATGTAAGTTTCAGACTTTTTCATCTGATGATTACTAGGAAAATGAGCCATTCTGTTCTGACAAACATTATAACATAGCATTACCTAGTTATACTCTTCTCTTCCAGATTCTTATGGACAGTCCCTGACCTCCTCTGCTTCTGTGGTGAAGAGACCTGGAGAGTCAGTCACTCTGTCCTGTACTGTCTCCGGATTCACAGTGAGTAGCTACTGGATACACTGGATCCGTCAGAAACCAGGACGAGGACTGGAGTGGATCGGAGGCATTGACGGTGGAACTGGCACTGCATTCGCTCAGTCTCTGCAGGGCCAGTTCTCCATCACTAAAGACACCAATAAAAACATGCTGTACCTAGAAGTGAAGAGTCTGAAAGCTGAAGACACGGCTGTTTATTACTGTGCACGAGACTCACACTGACACAACAGACTCCAGAGCTGTACAAAAACTTACACAAGCACGTCCTCATGAGCTGTAAATATTCCCTCAGTAGGAACCCCAGAGACATTTATTATAAACATCAGCATCCATTCACACTCAGCACTCAGATTTTACCTCTTCATTCCAAACACATCTGCAAACTTTTCAAGCTAGTTTTACTAATTACTAATAATCCCATGCAAATAAATGTGATATGTGGGCATTGCATTCTTTACCGGTAATTGACGTATGAAAGAACAAAGCACAAACACGTTGGTAAGGGATGTTATTTTTATCATTTCACCAAATGCAACCTCAGAGAGTCTAATGAAAACTTTTATTTATATTGTGTATTTATTGGATCCTACTGGATAACCTGGATTAGACACACAGCTGAAAAATGACAGTTTCTGAAAGGACTGGATGCGTTTGTGCTGTTTCCAGCAGTGTGTTGTGTTTAAAACACAGTCTGTTCTCATAGTTTAGGGTGCAATATTTCAAACAACAGAAGGAGGCAGCAGAGCTCAACAAATAAAGTGGTGGGAAAAAAAGCCACTGGAGTTAGAAATTCCAGCAAACTAATAGGCATCCCAGTCCCAATACACACCTCTAGTCTAAACCAGATTTCTTGCAAGATTTCTAAAAAACAATCCTCTTATATGTATCATTATCTGTTCAGAACACATTATCACTTCATTCCAAATAATGTATTCATATCTCTACATCCCTACTCCTTACACAAAACTTCACTATATCAACAAAGCAACAACAAACATGTGTAGCAGTTTTTTAATCCATTTAAGTTGATAGTCCATTATATACTAATAAAATAGTAAACCTAAGCTTTTTATATAGGCTATATATATATATACCATCTACAGTTAATCTATCATTAATAATCCAGTAGCTCACTTCTACTGAGGTAAAACTCATCAAACTTGCTTTTAAAGGAAACAGTGTCTGGAATGAGGGAAGACACAAGTATTATCTCTCAGAACTAGGAGCTTAGGCATCATCTAAATAACAACAGCAATAACACACCCAACATATCAATTCAGACAGCTTATATAAATGTAAAAGACAAGATGTAAATGTTAAATGAAAAAGCGTTCAGTTGCTAATTGAAGTAAAACATTGAGGTTATTTATTCATTATATAAAATATGTTCATTAATAATCAACAACCATCTCTAAAGTGAAGGAAATTAATAAATCATAAGAACTTTGAAGGATACTTGCATGTACACCAATTATTAAAAACAACCACTAAGCTGAACTGGCAAACTGTAAAATGTGACATCGCTCTCATCCTTGGCACATGCAAAATCAGCCCGTGGAGGTTCATATTATAGACCTGACTCTATTGGTTAAAAGGAAGTCTATGCAAATCCATCCTGTTATTATTTGCTCTGCATAAAAATCAGCTTGTTGCTCAGCTAAAGCTCATATCACCCAACTGAATTACAGAACTTCCAACCATCACAGAGTTTGATTATGGGGCTAAGCGTCATTCAGCAGTGCATTTTTATACTCATGTTAACACGAGGTATCTGAGACTTCTTTATATGTTTTCCACTGAGTGTATGATTGAATGCATTAATGATTATTTTTGATTGTTTTATCTGGCAGGTTTTTGCAGTGCTGAGATCAGACTGGACCAGTCTCCTGCTGTGGTAAAGAGACCTGGAGAAACTGTGAAGATCTCGTGTAAAATAAGTGGCTTTGATATGACTGAGTACTACATACACTGGATACGACAGAAACCAGGGAAAGCTCTGGAATGGATTGGTAGGATGGATGCTGGCTCAAATCAAGCAACATACGCAGAGTCTGTGAAAAACCAGCTCATCTTTACAGAAGACGTCCCAGCAAGCACACAGTACTTAGAGGCCAAGAGTCTGAGGACAGAGGACACTGCGGTTTATTACTGCGCCCGACAAGCCACAGTGACTGGAGCTGAGGAAGCAGCTGTACTAAAACCACACACATATTTTTCACACAGCATTTTATTAAACAAGTCATTACTGCTGTCATTAATGTAAAGGATGAATATAATCTCCCTCTTACTGTGGATAATAAACTGCTCAATTACATTTTGTTTACAATTGTTTATATTACAAACCAGAGACAAATGATTGTGTATTATAGACTAGATGTATTATACATGTTTTCTTGAAGGAGGTGAAGTGTTAATGCAGCATTCAGACCAGGTGATATCATTTCGGATCAGACATAATGTCTGTATCTGTACACTGTACATTTGGCTTTGACAGCTTTAATGAGTTTCGTATTCCAGTTCTCTAAATTACTCTGATAAATTGCAGCTAAATATCCCCATCTTCAGATATGACAGAGCACAGAAGTTGTGTTAAGTGACAACGGTTTTCCGAAGTACTCCCGAGCCCATGTGGATATATTTCTCACAGTAGCATGACGATTAGTCAGGCAATGCCATCTGAGGGCTCGACGGTCACGCACATTCAGCAGTGGTTTCCGGCGTTGCCCTTTACGCAATGAGATTTCTCTGGATTCCCCGAATCTTTTCACAATATTATGCTCTGTAGATGTTGAAAGACCTAAATTCTTCTCAATCTTGCCTTGAGCGATGTTCTTTTTGAACTGACTGACAATTCATCATGTTCATCAGTTAAAGCCTCTAGAGGGCAGCCTATACCAGAATGAAAATGGTTTGACTTCATGGGGAATTTTCTATTGCACCGTTTAGATTATAATGTTAAATATAGAGCCCAGTTTTAATGCCACCAATAAACAAGTTTTAGCTACATGCTGCTCTGAAAACACTGCAATATTTCACTGTGTGAGAGTGGCAAATATGGAAGCAGTGATTCACAGCAGTTATTTTAACACCCTCTCTTCAAGATCTATAAAATAAAACTGAAAGATTTTCCATTTACATCATAAACATTACAAACATTTAAACCAGGAAATTTGTACACATGAGAATAGTCTGTCTTAATGTAAGAGTGCAGCCTGTACAGGGCTGAAAATGACAAAATATTGTTATTATTTTTATGGATTATGGCAAAGATTCAGTTTACTTTTTACTACAACCATAATAAGAATTTATTTATTTATTTATTTATTTATTTATTATTAATTAATACATTTTATAAATATAAAATACTTAAATTATTTAACACAAAACATTCATTTTATTAGTAATAATATGAATGATTATTTACCACATTCAATTTATATTAAATAGAGATAAAATGGGATGTGACTGTGATTAACAGCTGCAGAGCTGCACTCAACACAGCTTCTCTGTAATATTTATGCAAATCTCCATCTCCTCTTGTAATATTAGCACCGTGCTTATCTAGAGAGGAAGCGGTTCTCATTAGTCCTCCTTCAACACAAACATGTTTGCTTCAGCTCCACTGCTGCTGCTGGCTCTCGCCCCCTGTGAGTGTTTGGATTTTAAGCTTTATTACTTCATCTGATCCTTTCAGTTCAACATGTCAACCTTTTCTTTTTCTCTTTTCACAGATGTGTTCTGTGCTACTGAGCTCATCCAGCCAGACTCAGTGGTTATAAAGCCAGGAGAGACTTTAACCATCACCTGTAGCGTGTCTGGAGCTTCTATCACTGATAGCAGCAGCCACCGTGGAACAGCTTGGATTCGACAACCTGCAGGAAAAGCTCTGGAGTGGATCAACATCATTTATTATGATGGGGATATTTATATGAAAGATTCACTTAAAAACAAGTTTGTGGTCTCTCGAGACACTTCCAGTAACACCGTGACCTTACAGGGACAGAACATGCAGACTGAAGACACAGCTGTGTATTACTGCGCTCGTGATCCACACTGACACGACAAGCTGCAGCGCTGCACAAAAACATCATCTTCATCCCCACGTTACAAACACTTCAGCCTCGACACTTAATCGTTTAACAAGATCGTTTTTAGCCGTTTTAAATGAAATGCATCAGAATGTCCAGTTAAACTTCTACTTTCTTCACATGTATGAAAGCAGTTTTTGATTTTCAAATAACTGAATTCAAATGTTGCTCAAAATAACTGCCTTTTAAATTAAATGGTAACTGTGATGCAAAAAAAAAAAAAGTTGTTTCTTAATGAATAATTCCTGATGTCGATTCAATACACAACACATACGAGAGAGGTATTAGAGGAATAAAACACTTCTGCACATGCTGCTGTTGTAACAGTGGTAGTAACAGTGAAACCACTTCAAGTGAGGAAGCATCACATCACCCTGCCCTTGATTATTTTCCTATAACAGCATGCCCCCAAGTGTTTAATTCCTTACTGAATCTGTCACTGAGCTCCTCTGCTTCTGTAGTGTTTAAGGTAAACGTCCAGGTTTTCATGTTTTGTTCTGTTTTCTCCTCAGAAATGTGCAACAGCAGTTTATTCTCAATACAGGACCTAGTTACTGTTGTTTTATGCCTTGAGAGGGCAGTCTGTGTAAACTAAACCATCTCTAACTGCTCATTAATATACATTCAGCTTCTCTCTCCTCACAGACTGCAATGATTCACCATCATCTCACTCACATTAAACAACTGAAAGATAATTGCTCTCTGTTGCTAACATTATCGTAGTATTATTATATATTTCATTACACTACTCTGCAAAGGGAATAATAAATAAATATAAATGCTATAAATTATACTGTCATAAACAAAGTTTTAACAACAGACAGGTTGTTGGCATGAGCTCCTGACTGAATGAGTCAGTGATGATTTGTGAGCTGCATTATTTCTGGAACTACATTCAGTTTGTATTGGATCCAGTTTATGAAGCGTTTGTGTTGTTCAGTGATTATCAGTGATCAGAAAACTTCATGATCTTCTGGGTGTTACAGTGATACACAGTGATGTACTAAAAGGACATGATATCTAATGAGTAAAGAGCAGTTATGGACTTGACAGCATGAAACACAGCTGGAGTCTTACAGTAAGCTTTTTCTCTTCATGGCTATTCCTCTGTGAATCTGTTTACGTCTCTAGTGGGCGTGCCATGCAAACGATATCCTGCGTTTGAACCATTTATGCCGATATACGTTCAGCTCAACAACATACCAGCAGTTTGTGTTCATTTACAGCAACAGTGATCATTTTAATTCTTTGAGATGGGACTAGGCAGAGTTTTGAGTTACTTTGCTCTAGCAACGTTCATTCAATGTTAGTATTAATATTTATTTCATATTTAAAATATAACATCTTTCCTACTTTATTTCTTTCTTTTTAACTGTAATACTTTTCTTTGTGTGTTCTTGTATTTCAGATTCCTGCAGTCAGACACTGATCGAGTCTGATTCAGTGATCATCAAACTTGATCAGTCTCATAAACTGACCTGCACAGCCTCTGGATTTAACTTTGGTAGCTACAGGATGGCTTAGAACAGACAAGCGCCTGGAAAAGGGCTGGAATTTGTTGCAAGTATCTACAGCAGGTACATATATTACTCCAGTGCAGTGAATGGCCGCTTCACCATCTCCAGAGACAACAGTAAGATGCAGGTGTATCTGCACATGAACAGCGTGAGGACAGAAGACACTGCAGTGTATTACTGCACTAGACAAGCACAGTGACACATGAGGTTGCAGAGCTGTACACAAACCCCTTCATAATATGGAAGCATATCTTTTATTTTTCTATCCTAGTCACTTCAGAACATATTCATAAAGAAAACGTTTCTAAATATTAAAAGTAGAAAAATAACTCAACATGACAGCTTTCTCTAAAATATTAAGCAAAAAGCATTTCTTTATTAGTAAGGAACTGTGGTGATGTTATGAAGCGTTGCTGAGTTACTCTCACCACTCTGAAGTTGATTATGTTCCTATAACTGTAAGAGGACGCGCTACACCACCGGCAGCCAGCAGAGGGCGACAGTGGTGCACAGTGAGAGCGGCCGTGCAGGAGAACTCAGTTACCCAGAATTCTCCAGGCTGATTATCCCGGATTGCCTACACCTGACAGGCAGGATACTAAACACCTGCCTTGAACGCAGCCCTTTGTCGCACCTTTTGTAGAGGGGTGACTGGTACGGTATGTCAGGGCTTTGCAGGAGGTAAGAGGAAAAGGAAAAAGAAAAGCAGGGTAATAATAATTAAAAAAAATATTAGAAAAGAAAAGCAGAAAGAAAGTGGAGGAAAGAAGGGACAAGAGAGATTTAAGGCATGGTCAGAAAAAGAGAAAGGAAATAAAACAAATATATGAGACACAATTGAAAAGAAAACAGTTGAACAGTCACAAAACATCCAAACCCTTCTCTAATCCTTCATCTTACTTATATATAAACCCTGTTTGACCATTTATTAATAAGCAGCAGGGGTTTTTCACTCTGCGATTCAGTCCACACTGAACCGTCCTGTAACATTAACAGCACGTCCCAAAGTGTTTTATTCCTCTATCACAGCATTTTGCGAATAATAAAAATTTAATAAAAGAAAAATTTTATTTATTTTTAATGAATTTAAGACTTGTGTTATATCAGTATCATCATTTTATCCCTCACCATCCTCACTCTTTTTTTCTCTCTCATGAAGTTGCAGCTTGTTATGTTACTGAGAAACCACACTTACAAAGTCCTGACACTGGAGACTCTTTCCATGAATACTACACAAACATCTCCTCACAGAAAACCTCACCGTATCAACAATTACATACACCTTTTATTCCAATTATAGGAAGTGCCACACAGATATAAACCTTGCAGCCAGAACTACTGCCAGAGCTGCTGTTATAGAAAATTAATCAACACCTTCTGACCAATCAGAACTGAGAATTCAACAGCACTGTGGTTTAAGAGACTTTAATCATCAACTCCTACAGTGTGTCTGATGGCACAGAGCAAAACTGTAATGAAATGTAAAGCACAAGGTTTTAAAACAATTCCGATAGTTTTATTGAATGGAGGACACTAATAGCTGCTACAAAACTTCTGTATGTTTTACCGCTCTCCTCTTCTCAGATGTTCATGGCATCAGTCTGACCTCGTCTCCTGCTGAGGTTAAACCTCCCGGAGCCTCAGTGAAGTTGTCCTGTCAGATTTCTGGCTATGCCCTCACTAGCTACGGCACAGGCTGGATCAGACAGCCTCCAGGAAAAGGCTTAGAGTGGATCGGGATCATATGGGGTGATGGAAAGATAAACTCTGGATCATCCTTTAAAACTCACTTCAGCATCTCCAGAGACACGAGCAACAATGTGCTTTACTTAGATATCAGCAGCCTGGTGCCAGAAGACACGGCTGTTTATTATTGTGCAAAGACAGACACAGCTGTACACCTCAGTGAGAGGACTGTACAAAAATTAAACCTCACATACGAGTGAAGTTTATTTTGAGATAAAACTTAAAAGGTACAATTTATGGAAGTCCTTCACATCCTGTATACATAAAGAAATATTAAGTGATTATAGACAAGATGAAAGCATAATAAATAATGAATGGATAGAAAAATCTGCTCTAACATTTCACTAGTAGTGCAAATTATTTTCCTTTTTCACAGTCACAGTCAGATTTACCTAAATGTTTGACTTGCACTGTATATATTTATTTATATTTTGTATATTTATATATCTGCACCCACATTAGAAATGATGAACATTATGCTTTTCATTATGCTTTAAGTCCTCTGAGAGGCGCTCTTTCTCTACTTACACAACATCTACCCAACATGTTGAGGTTAAACTGACTGAGAGATTAAAATGACTGAGAGAGGACTGACGTCCTCCTGGGATTTCCATCAAAGTCATAAAATCTATGTACAACATTGTTTTTAAACTAAGTAATTAGTTTTATTTCTACATTTAATGTTGTGGATCATTCACAAGACATGTTATTTCCTTCTGAATTGAGAATTCGACAGCACTGTGTTTGTAAAATCTTTTATTTGTTCTTCAGTCTGTAAATTGAACAATATCTTCATTACAAAACCTTTAATAGCACAAAATTGGCCAACCTGATCTATTTAAAATGTATATGCAGAAACAATGTGGTTGGAATTAGTTTTATTATGAAAAAATGAAGTTGTAAGAAAAGTAAAAACTAGAGGTGTGTATCAGGACGAGCATCAGCTATAATAAAGTCACAGGAGCGGGTGGTCAGATATGAAGCTTGTGGGACCCACAAAAGGCCAGAAACATTAATATGGCAGTGTATTGGATGATCATGTGATGCTGCGTGACGTGTTTGCTGCTTCATCATTGTCAGCGTCACTGTGGTGTAAAGGACTAACATGTTTATACTGGGGGGGGAAAAACAAAATTAGTTTGTTAGAAAATATCACAGTTGGGTCCAAAAATCACCCTGAAGTGGGCAGGAGAGGGATTTAAAACAGTCCCACACACACACCGCTAGTATGAATGCTAACCGCCCCTAACCCTAATTTTGGCCTTTATAAAATTCTCAAGCATGGACAATAATTATCAACCTAAATTTAATATCTAATCATTGTTGTGATTTTCTTTATATGTATAATTCCCTTTATTACTGATATTTAATTAACGGAATTTGGTAAAGAGATTTCAGTCATGGAAAAGATTTGTTCCATTAAAAAGCCACATGATCTCCATAAGATGAATCTCCTAATCATGATTTAAATATATTTTAAATCCGTTCTCCTCCCATCATCAGCAGATATGCAAATACAAGCGTCAGGGCTGGATATCACTCTATTTATGTGATGTGATGGTCTCTGTTAAACTTTGGAGAACAGAGAAGACCCCAGTACAAACAACACACACCATGTTCTCTACATCTCTACTGCTCCTGCTGGCAGCTGCTTCCTGTGAGTGCTTTATCAAATTCATTCATTTACTACAATAACAATAAATGTGCAGCATATATTGTGTGAGATATCACCATGTGTTTTCCTCCACAGATGTGCATGGTGAGGAACTGACTCAGCCTGCTTCCATGACAGTCCAGCCAGGCCAGAGTCTCTCCATCAACTGCAAGGTTTCATATTCAGTTACCAGCTATGGAACAGCTTGGATCCGACAACCTGCAGGAAAAGCTCTGGAGTGGATTTCACTCATCAATAGTGTTGGGAGCCAATATTACAATGACAAACCGAAAAATAAGTTCAGCATCTCCAGAGACACTGCTACTAACACAATAACAATTGGAGGACAGAATCTGCAAACTGAAGACACAGCTGTGTATTACTGCGCAAGACACTCACAGTGACACAGAATAGTGGATTCCCCTTACAAAAACTCTGAGACATGTTAGAGACATCCTCTCAATGCAACTTATAAACCACCTCAGTCACACTTTTACTTTCTTCCATTGGAATGAAGTTTTACTTTTTAAATCAAGTCATTGCATTAGTAGAATATTATTTCAGGAGTGTTAATTCACAACCTTTATTACTTAATTTTACAGAATAATTAACTGGGCAGTTGGAATAAATGTTTAATCAGTGGAATCAGGAATAATACAGCATGTTTCCAGCAGTGTGTGTATTTAACACATAATCTGTTCTCACTGTTTGAAGTCAAATTTATATAAATAAATAAATAAATTAATTAATTAATAATGCAGAAGGAGGCAGCAGAGTTCAACAAATAAGATGCTAAAAGGTGAATGCACAAACTACATTCTCATTAGACTCAGTCAGTATCACTCATTATCATACATTTCACAATTTTCATAGTTTATGACCTACATTTACTCCAAATACTGTATGTAGCATTTTAAAATGCAAAATAACAGAAAAAATATACATTATATTCTCCTTTATCTATTCATCATCAGCAGGGAGATTTGAAACCTCTGCTGGATTTGAGTGTTTGATTAACTGATTAAATGAATATTTTCATTTCTTCAGCAGGTGTGAAATTTTAAAGCCTTTAGTCATTACAAGTGACCGTGCAGAAGAAACCTGGGGAAACTAATCAAGTCTCTCTGGAGTCTATTGAGGGATGCACTATATAACGAGGTCTTAATGGCATAATAAAAAAACAATTTGGGGTAAACTATTTCACACACACACACACACAGATAGAAGGACAAGTGCATTCCTGAAAAGCTGATAAGAAAGAGATCAATAAATGGTGAGAGAAAAAGTAATTCAATCACTTCTTGATTTATAAATATAGAAAATATATGTTATAATGGATATAATATTCCAATAATATATAAAGCAGTTAAAACCTCAGAAAACTCTTATAGAATACTCTATAATAGTAATAGTACTCTAGTAATAGAATAAAGTTATAGATACTTATAGAACTTTAAATGACCTCTTGTGCTGGTTGGACAGATTTGCTCTTTGTGATTTGAGATAGAGAGAGAGAGAGAGAGAGAGAGAGAGAGAGAGAGAGAGAGAGAGAGAGAGAGAGAGAGAGAGAGAGAGAGAGAGATTGATTTACAATCCTTTATTTACAACACTCACATTATGCATGGAAATCAGGGTGACTCAATAAATAAATACATATTTAAAGAAGCATTACTAAAATAAAATAATTTAGGCTAAACATAACAATGAACAGTTTGAGTATGTACTTGTAGTGATTCTATCAGTCTAATGCTGGTACAAAACAAAGTTCTTCCTCTACTACAGAGCACAGAGCCTCCTCACAACACCACACTGCCTTGAACATCTCCCAATCCCCCATATTCTTGTAAAAGTTCAAATCAATCAGAATTTTTTGCTTTAATTAAACTAGGGAGAATTTTTATGGTATTGTAGTCTGTGTTTTGTGCCACTTTGCTTTTCTCCTCAGGTATATTGCCATTTTGGCCTGGGCAAAGATAAAATTAATCAGCTGACACTTGAACCTGTTTCTACTGACATACTTAAAACTCAGGATAAAAATCTGAAAAGTAAAATCCACATAAAATGACCTTAAGATGCTTTGTAAAAACACAAACAATGACTGCAATCTGGAGCAATTTATAAAAGCATGAAAAACAGTCTCTCTCGGTGAACAAAATGGGCATTTCTGTGTGACCTCAGGGTTTAAAATGGAGATAAAAGAATTCGCGGATACAATTCCATGTGAAATCCTCCACTGGAGGTCAGCAACGTTTTTGGTTAATGGTGGTTTGTACACTGCCCTCCACTCTAGTTTAATATCATCATTAAAACCCAGCACACTTCGCCATGGGGTGTCCACCCTCCCATTCAGTTTCTTCTTGTTTAAAACTTTCACTTTCAACTTTCAACAGGCCTTATACAGTAGCTTACCAGACACTGTTTCAATGTTCATTTCTCCCTCACCCCTGCACTCCAGGAGGGGACCCTCACACCCATCTAGGTTGATTTCTCATTTTGCATAAAAGAGGTACAATTGCTAGAGTGTGCCTAACAGAGAACAGCCTTGTGTGATACCTCTGCAAACTGTAAAAGGGGCACATAAACCACCATTAACCTTCAGTACACTCTCAATTTCACTGTACAAAGTCCTGACCATGGTTATAAAACCTGGGTTGAACCCAAAGGTTTCGAGCACCTTCCACAAGTATTAATGTTCAACCTGGTCAAAAGCCTTTTCCTGATCTAGAAAAATGAGACCAGTCTTTAAGTCCAGTAGTCTGGAGACGTCCAAAATGTCACAAATTAAATATACATTATCAAATATAGACCTGGTCATGGTGAAGGATTTGCTCCATTACCTTCACCAGTGTTGAAGCTAATGCTTTTGAAAGCACCTTGCAGTCAGTGCACAATAGTGAGACCAGGTGCCAGTTCACATCATAGCACCTCTTCGTTGATTATTTTCCTATAACAGAACTCCCTGTCTTCATTACATACTATGGTTATATTCTAGTATGTTGACATTTATGTATTATGAAAAATGACGCATTGATCAGGTAATGGATACTTGTTCTGATATGTAGCATTGCATCAAATTTCCCCTAAGATAAGGAGTGTCTCTATGCAAATGTCCTTCCCTGTTATATATTTAAGCAATGAAGACCAAGAGCTTTTACTTATTCTGCTTCAACACACACCATGATCTCTACATCCCTACTGCTGCTGCTGCTGGCAGCCGTACACTGTAAGTGTTTTTACATTTGACATATAATACAGTTTTGGTTACTTATAGCTTTTTGCTTTTACAACATTAAAATAACTTTTCTTTAACAGGTGTTCACTGTGTTGAGCTGATCCAGACCGAATCCACAGTATTAACCCCTGGTCAGTCAATGACTCTGACCTGTAAAGTGTCTGGATATTCATTAACTGATAGAAGCTACTGTACAAACTGGATACGACAACCTGCAGGAAAAACTCTGGAGTGGATCGGACATATATGCTATACTGGAGGCACTGGCTACAGTGAGAAACTGAAAAGCAGGTTTCAGATTTTCAGAGACACGTCCAGCAGCACAGTAACATTAACAGGGCAGAACATGCAGACTGAAGACACAGCTGTGTATTACTGTGCTCGTGAACCACAGTGAGACAGATCAACAACATCCCTGTACAAAAACACCCTGTACAGAAAACTCTTAAGGGCAGTGATCAGTGTACAGTCTCAGTATGTTCACTGACACTGTTTCATGAATAGTATATATATTAGGTCACGCCAGAAGCGCGACTCCATTTCCCAGAACTCTCAGCGGCCTACGAACATGGCCGCCTCCAACCCACACGCGCACACACACCGCACTACACATCCCAGAAGGCTCGGCGGCCTACAGATATAGCCGCCAGGGACTACAACATCCAGAACACTCCTTCACGCCCACGCTCACAGTCCCCCACCTTCTGATCACACACCTGTCCTTAATTTTCTAGGTTGCACACATAGGCACAATTTAAGTTCTTTAGTTTGTTGCGCAGTATTAGTTTGTCTACATTATATTCATCTGTACCGAGCACTCTTTTCTGGACTGAATTTCTGGTTTCAGAACTAAGCTAAATACTTTTTGATTACGATTTTTGCCTAAGCTCTACAACGACTGTCGTTTCGGTATTTTTGAACTTCCGCTGGTTTCCTGTTTTTTTGTATTTTGCCTAAGCCCCTGAAATAACTGTCTGCCGGTATTTTTGAACCCTGCCTGTTTTTCTGATCTGCCTAAAGCTTGCCGTTGTCCTGATTTCCTGTTTTGTGTGTGTTCTTAATAAAGTGACGGATTTTCACACCGCAACTGTATCCCCTAACATGCATAAAAGCAGGTGCTGTGATGTATACAGTAAAGTGATGTATTCTGTATGTAATTGTTTTTCCTTTTAAATAAATATATCATTACTTTGTACTTTGGTTTGTATATTAGTGTATTTTGTTATTTAGTGTTTTAATGGTAGTAGTTTGAGAAACCAGAAACCAGAAAGTGCAAACTCCTCTGTCCTGAAGACTTACTGACTGTTACAAAATGCTGACACTGGAGACTCCTTCCATAAATATTACATAAACATCTCCTTTCAGACTGGTTTGAGTGCACAGGACTCTGCTGTGTATTACTGTGCAGGAAACCACAGTGGTATAAACATGTTAACCAGCTGTACAAAATCTTCCCACAGATGTGGTAGAAGAGAAAAGTGCATTCAATATCCATGCCATTTTCACAAGACCTGCAGGTGGCGCTACAGCATAACAGATATATGGTAACATTGTAAGTTACTGTAAAGTGGTCATAAGTACAAAATATTTCATCCACAGACCCGGCTAGATACTATACCACAATCTCTATTAAGTCTTTATGTGAGATATTGAACATTTGAGACTGTCTCTTATAGTCGACTTCCCACAGATTCCCACTAATCACTTTCACCTGTGTCTCATTACACCTTCTTAGCACCACTATTTAAGTTCTAGTTTTTCAGTGTCTGAACAGGATTTTGTCGTAAGTGTTGTTTGTTGCTGTGTCTCTGTATTGCATCCAAAGTTAATGTTTGTGGTTCTTGTTTTTACAAATTCATTTTTTTTGTTTTTACTTTACACAATAATTTATCTGCCACCTCTAAAATTCCTCACACTCCACTACATCACACCACCTGGTTCTTGATTATTTTCCTATAACAACACACCCCCAAGTGTTTTACTCCTTGCTTAATAGGGTTACATTCACGTGTGTTCCCTTCATATAAATTCACCTGAGAACGAGTCTTAAACTTCTTATTTGTTAAAACATAAACAAAACATATAAAAATAAACACATTGTTCCCAATTTGATATATTTAAACTCACAGATTAGAGATGTTCAAGAGATGTGGAGGTTTTCACATGTAGAGGAATCCATCATGTTTTGACCCTAAGATAAGGAGTGTCTCTATGCAAATGTCCTGCCCTGTTATATATTTAAGCAATGAAGACCAAGAGCTTTTACTTATTCTGCTTCAACACACACCATGATCTCTACATCCCTACTGCTGCTGCTGCTGGCAGCCGTACACTGTAAGTGTTTTTACATTTGACATATAATACAGTTTTGGTTACTTATAGCTTTTTGCTTTTACAGCATTAAAATAACTTTTCTTTAACAGGTGTTCACTGTGTTGAGCTGATCCAGACCGAATCCACAGTATTAACCCCTGGTCAGTCAATGACTCTGACCTGTAAAGTGTCTGGATATTCATTAACGAGTACCTACTGTACACACTGGATACGACAACCTGCAGGAAAAACTCTGGAGTGGATCGGATATATATGTTATGATGGTAGCACTGGCTACAGTGAGAAACTGAAAAGCAGGTTTCAGGTTTCCAGAGACACGTCCAGCAGCACAGTAACATTAACAGGGCAGAACATGCAGACTGAAGACACAGCTGTGTATTACTGCGCTCGTGACCCACAGTGAGACAGATCAACAACATCCCTGTACAAAAAACATCCTGTACAGAAAAACTATATTTTAGCAAAAGCAATACAATGTATTGTCTCTGTTTAAACTTTTCTGTTCCTCAGAAGTGTGAGAGGACAGCATCAGCCAGCTAACAGTCAGCTGATTTGATGAGTTTGTAAAATACTACATTTTTACATCACATTATAAATTGGTTAGAATTCAAATTGACCATAAACATAAAACTGTCCAGCGCTCCAATGAAAAACTGCATGTTTTATCTTTTTTTTCTACTATCATACTTTTTGTGTATTGATGTGTAGACCTAAAAAGATGAAAAATTCAGGTTTTCTGTGTGTAACACATTCTGACACCTCAACATTAATACACCATAAATCTATTTCACCAAAACAACATGGAATGATTTAGTTTCTAATCTTGCCTAGGCTTTCTTCCTGCAGTGATCATGTTGGATAAGGAGCCAGTTTAACAACCGCAGTGAATAAAACAGTCAGTCTGAATAAAAATGTCCAAAACCTTGTAAGCTAAGTGTGATTTCCTCACACAGTTAATGTCATAATTTGATCAAGTTGTAGGATAGTTAAGTATCTTATTGAAACAGACATAAGGTTAATAAATTCAGTTTATAATCAGAGACCATCTGTCAGAATGTCTGTGATGCTCCTGTACCACAGTCAGAAAGAAATCTTTTAAATTATATGAAAATTAACAGGACAAAATCTAAATTAGTGGAGATTTCTGTAGAGAAAATACAGGTGCATCTCAATAAATTAGAATGTCATGGAAAAGTACATTTCAGTAATTCAACTCAAACTGTGAAACTCGTGTATTAAATAAATTCAGTGCACACAGACTGAAGTAGTTTAAGTCTTTGGTTCTTTTAATTGTGATGATTTTGGCTCACATTTAACAAAAACCCACCAATTCACTATCTCAACAAATTAGAATATGGTGACATGCCAATCAGCTAATCAACTCAAAACACCTGCAAAGGTTTCCTGAGCCTTCAAAATGGTCTCTCAGTTTGGTTCACTAGGTAAGCCACAAACATTCACTGCCAAAGAAGCTGGCTGTTCACAGAGTGCTGTATCCAAGCATGTTAACAGAAAGTTGAGTGGAAGGAAAAAGTGTGGAAGAAAAAGATGCACAACCAACCGAGAGAACCGCAGCCTTACGGGGATTGTCAAGCAAAATCGATTCAAGAATTTGAGTGAACTTCACAAGGAATGGACTGAGGCTGGGGTCAAGGCATCAAGAGCCACCACACACAGACGTGTCAAGGAATTTGGCTACAGTTGTCGTATTCCTCTTGTTAAGCCACTCCTGAACCACAGACAACGTCAGAGGTGTCTTACCTGGGCTAAGGAGAAGAAGAACTGGACTGTTGCCCAGTAGTCCAAAGTCCTCTTTTCAGAAAGTTTTGTATTTCATTTGGAAACCAAGGTCCTAGAGTCTGGAGGAAGGGTGGAGAAGCTCATAGCCCAAGTTGCTTAAAGTCCAGTGTTAAGTTTCCACAGTTTGCGATGATTTGGGGTGCAATGTCATCTGCTGGTGTTGGTCTATTGTGTTTTTTGAAAACCAAAGTCACTGCACCCGTTTACCAAGAAATTTTGGGGCATTTCATGCTTCCTTCTGCTGACCAGCTTTTTGAAGATGCTGATTTCATTTTCCAGCAGGATTTGGCACCTGCCCACACTGCCAAAAGCACCAAAAGTTGGTTAAATGACCATGGTGTTGGTGTGCTTGACTGGCCAGCAAACTCACCAGACCTGAACCCCATAGAGAATCTATGGGGTATTGTCAAGAGGAAAATGAGAAACAAGAGACCAAAAAATGCAGATGAGCTGAAGGCCACTGTCAAAGAAACCTGGGCTTCCATACCACCTCAGCAGTGCCACAAACTGATCACCTCCATGCCACGCCGAATTGAGGCAGTAATTAAAGCAAAACGAGCCCCTACCAAGTATTGAGTACATGTACAGTAAATGAACATACTTTCCAGAAGGCCAACAATTCACTAAAAATGTTTTTTTTATTGGTCTTATGAAGTATTCTAATTTGTTGAGATAGTGAATTGGTGGGTTTTTGTTAAATGTGAGCCAAAAACATCACAATTAAAAGAACCAAAGACTTAAACTACTTCAGTCTGTATGCATTGAATTTATTTAATATGCGAGTTTCACAATTTGAGTTGAATTACTGAAATAAATGAACTTTTCCACGACATTCTAATTTATTGAGATGCACCTGTACATGATATAAATGCATTGATAAAGAATAAAACACACTAGAATTGTCACTACTTTGTCATCTTCTGTACTGAACCCGCTATGGACTTAAATTGTGTTCCCACACTTCCCACCTTCACTAACCAGACATTAGAGTGGTGTGCTGTTATAGGAAAATAATCAACAACTTGGTGATCTGATGCAGACTGACTTGAAGAGGAGTTACTGTTAAAACTGGTCAAAGTTGATTTCCAATAACAGCACATCCCAAAGTGTTTTATTCATCAATGCTTTTTCAATGTTCTAAATATGATGTCTTTCTGTTTCATTAAAAAGCCACATATCCTCCATAAGATGAATCTCCTCCCCATGTTTTAAATAAATTTTAAATATGTTCTCCTCCCATCATCACCAGATATGCAAATACAAGCGTCAGGGCTGGATATCACTCTATTTATGTGATGTGATGGTCTCTGGTAACCTTTGGAGAACAGAGAAGACCCCAGTACAAACAACACACACCATGTTCTCTACATCTCTACTGCTCCTGCTGGCAGCTGCTTCCTGTGAGTGCTTTATCAAATTCATTCATTTACTACAATAAAAATAAATGTGCAGCATATATTGTGTGAGATATCACCATGTGTTTTCCTCCACAGATGTGCATGGTGAGGAACTGACTCAGCCTGCTTCCATGACAGTCCAGCCAGGCCAGAGTCTCTCCATCCCCTGCAAGGTTTCATATTCAGTTACCAGCTATTATACAGCTTGGATCCGACAACCTGCAGGAAAAGCTCTGGAGTGGATTGGATACATCAGTAATGGTGGGGGTACAGCTTACAGTGACAAACTGAAAAATAAGTTCAGCATCTCCAGAGACACTGCTACTAACACAATAACAATTGGAGGACAGAATCTGCAAACTGAAGACACAGCTGTGTATTACTGCGCAAGAGACTCACAGTGACACAGAATAGTGGATTCCCCTTACAAAAACTCTGAGACATGTTAGAGACATCCTCTCAATGTAACTAATAAACCATCTCAGTCACACTTTTAGTTTTTATCCAGTGGAATGAATTTTAAAAGTTTGTGTCATTTCTAAACACACAAATAGTCATTTTTAAATAAAATACACATTCTTCAAAGACTGTTGATTTTGAACCATTATTACTCTCTCACTGTATAGAATATTTAATAAACAATTGGAATAAATGTTTAATCAGTAGATTGAGGAATAATACAGCATGTCTGCAGCAGTGTGTTGTGTTTAACACACAGTCTGTCCTCATAGTTTGAGGTGCAATATTTAAAACAGCTGAAGGAGGCAGCAGAGCTCAACAAATAAAGTGCAAACAAAATGATGCATTCTCATGAGACTCATTCAGTATCAGTCATCATCAGACACATCTGGATTTTGTCTTTAAAAAAAAAATAGAACAGATGCTTTCACTGTTCACATAATGTACGATTTATTATTTGTGTTTTTTAACTCAGGATATGTAACATATTTGAAAATTTTAAATAAAATAATACTTGTAATAAAGAACAGAATAGAATATACCTCCTACCCTCCTTTATCCCTCTGTCATTAGTATGATGATCTGAAACCTCTGCTGGATTTGAGTGTTTCACAGTAACACAGTAGATGAACATGTTGTGTTGAAGGTTTAGTTGCTGTTCCTCTCCGTTACATCATCACAACTCACACATTTATTCCATCATGACATCAGAGACCAAAACTCTCTTCCATTTTAATGAGAGATTTCTTAGCAACATTGTTTAAATAATGTTTGAAGACTAAATATTAAAAAGTTGCTTTGGAGTGTCACTCTGATGGATGTGTTTCTTTGTAGGAGACTACATTAATGTAGTCTGTATTTAATTTAAGGTCTGTATTTAATTCTCTCCTGTATGGTCTCCTGAATTTCACTTCCTGACTGGATAGAAGTGGAAAAGTGGAGAAGTCAGGAAGAATTTGTTGCACTGGAGGAACAGGTGGGGAAGCGAACCTTTAACTTTGATAGCGTAATAGCAAACATTTTATTCTTTGACATGAAACTATTGTTTTTCATCATCATACACTGAATTCATCTAGCTACATATTTGTCTTTTAATATGAGGAGTGTGTTTTCTTCTAGAAGTTTCTCCGTAATCTTGAGATGAGGACATGAGATTGTAACACGTAACAAGTGAGACAAGTGAGTTTATTCTCAATACAGAACGTAGTTTCTGTTGTTTTATGCCTTGAGAGAGCAGTCTGTGTAAACTAAACCATATCTAGCTGCTCATTAATACACATAAGTCTACATAATTCTTGCTAATATTATTATATTATAATATTTTTCATTACACTACTCTGCAAAGGGAATAATAAATATCTCTAACTGCTATAAATTATACCATCATTATCAAAGCTTTAACAACAGACAGGTTGTTGGCATGAGCTCCTGACTGAATGAGTCAGTGATGATTTGTGAGCTGCATTATTTCTGGAACTACATTCAGTTTGTATTGGATACAGTTTCTGAAGCGTTTGTGTTGTTCAGTGATTATCAGTGATCAGAAAACTTCATGATCTTCTGGGTGTTACAGTGATACACAGTGATGTACTAAAAGGACATGATATCTAATGAGTAAAGAGCAGTTATGGACTTGACAGCATGAAACACAGCTGGAGTCTTACAGTAAGCTTTTTCTCTTCATGGCTATTCCTCTGTGAATCTGTTTACGTCTCTAGTGGGCGTGCCATGCAAACGATATCCTGCGTTTGAACCATTTATGCCGATATACGTTCAGCTCAACAACATACCAGCAGTTTGTGTTCATTTACAGCAACAGTGATCATTTTAATTCTTTGAGATGGGACTAGGCAGAGTTTTGAGTTACTTTGCTCTAGCAACGTTCATTCAATGTTAGTATTAATATTTATTTCATATTTAAAATATAACATCTCTTTACTGATTTATCTCTTTATTTTTAACTGTAATACTTTTCTTTGTGTATTCTTGAATTTCAGATTCCTGCAGTCAGACACTGATCGAGTCTGATTCAGTGATCATCAAACCTGATCAGTCTCATAAACTGACCTGCACAGCCTCTGGATTTGACTTTAGTAGCTACTGGATGGCTTGGATCAGACAGGCGCCTGGAAAAGGGCTGGAATTTGTTGCAACTATCGAGTATGATAGTGATAGGAAGTATTACTCCAGTGCAGTTAATGGCCGATTCACCGTCTCCAGAGACAACAGTAAGATGCAGGTGTATCTGCACATGAACAGCGTGAGGACAGAAGACACTGCAGTGTATTACTGAGCCCGTGACACACAGTGATACTTCTCCTTAGACACCAGTACAAAAACACCTGCTTCCTATAGCCACATGACAAGCTCACATTTTCATAAGCAGTGTATTCATGGAGGTCAAAGAACCAAACCTTTTAGATTATTTACTGAATGACTGACATTTTATACAAATAATTTCTTATGAGACGAGCTTGTGTTCATTTGGGCACCTAGTTTCCATGTGGAATGAGGTTTAGATTCATTTACAGAACTAAATTTAACTTACATATCCAGTCTTTAATGAACAAATCAACTCAATCACCAAAGAACATTTCCATTGTGATTATTAAAACCTGTAGAAGACAGAAACCAGCAGGCTGTTTTGATTGGACCAGCATAACAATATGCAAATGCATATGCAAAACATCCCCCCTTACAACTGCATATAGAGAAATATCAGCCTTGGTCACTGTGGGCTCTGGAGAATTTAGCGCCGCTTTTAATTCAATGTTCCTTCCATTTTTGCTGCTGCTGGCAGCTTCATCCTGTGAGTTTCACTTCAATAATGAACTCAGAGCTGCTAGAAAATTATTGCAGTTATAAACTACTGTACATACATTTTTGACTGAAATTGTGACATCTCTTTTTTTTTCAGATGGGGAATGTGCAGTAGAACTCACTCAGGTCTCCTCAGTGATATTAAAGCCAGGAGATTCTTTAACCCTCAGCTGTAAAGTATCCGGCTACTCTGTTACTGATAATAACTACGCCACAGCTTGGATTAGACAACCTGCAGGAAAAACTCTGGAGTGGATAAACCACATTTGGGGTGGTGGAAACATTGGTTATAAAGATTCTCTAAAAAGCAAGTTCAGTATTTCTAAAGACGACTCCAGCAGCACGGTGACTCTGAGAGGACAGAATCTGCAGACAGAAGACACAGCTGTGTATTACTGCACCCGCCGCCCACACACTGATGCTTCTGCTTAGGTGTCAATACAAAAACACATGCATGCTGTAGTCACACACTGAGCTCACATTTTCATCATCAGTGTATTAGAACTAAGGAAACATTAAGACTAAAACTGAACTAATATTTTTCACATTGCTATTCAGTGAGATTGATTAATGTTCTTTACCATATCAGCAATTACACATTTTTTAAAAAGTTTATGTGAAACATTCACCAGACAAGTCATGTGTAAGTTGTTACTATAGAACTAGCTCATTAATATAAACCTCTGATTTGTATTTCTACTGTACAGGCTGTTGTTATTGAGGGGAAAAAAAAAAACTTCTGACCAACTGAGAATGTCACAGCACTGTGGTATAAGTGTATTTAATATCTTTACATATTTTTTGGACGCTTCTCCAAGAACACACTCCATCATAAACACACGATTGTAAGTGACTTAATGGACCACTGATACTTTATCTGAGTGTTTCCTCTTTAAATATATTTAAGTAATGGTGATACAAAATTATCCAAATTCGAATTCTTACTTTCTTACATAATACTTTAGCTCCATTTGAGTTTTTTTTTATTGACACCAAGAACATTTTAACAAATTGCTTTAAAAGAATTTATTCTAGGTCTGAGTATTTTGAAAACAGGACTTTTGTGCCTATAGAGGGCGGTCTGCACAAACTCTGCCTCCAGCATCATGACACTCAGGTTAAACTGTCTTTCCTGCTTCACCATCTCCAGAGACATCAGCAGGATGCAGGTGTATCTGCACATGAACAGCGTGGGGACAGGAGACACTGCAGTGTATTTCTGCACTCGCGACAATATATGGAGCACCGACATGCTGATACAACCCTTACCAAAAACCTGAAGTCCTGGAGAGCACCCAAGTCTTCGAAAGTAGCACATTTTCTTCTGTTCACTAAAAACTGTCACCATCATCCAACCCCTGTTTGCTGCTTGATGAGAAATATCGCTATAATTAAAAAACCCTTTTCTTACTAAAACATTGCTATAATTTTGGAGAGGAAACTCTTCTTGTAGTTTGGGTAATCATCTAAAGAACTGAGGTTTTAAACCACAGCACTGTTGAATTCTTAAATCTGATTGGTCAGAAGGTGTTTGTAGTGCAGAGGATGACATGTTATATCAATGATTTAAATTGTTATTTCAAACGTTGATCTTCGAGCAGTTAGCCAACAATTACCCGTCATATTAAATTTCTTTATTCCAGCAGGAGTCAGGTGATGTATAAGTGCTAAAAGGCAGTGATCCAAACACAAGCAGTTTTATTTGTTTAAGTGTACATATACAGTAGCATATTGGGAACCAGTGCTGTGTTGGACAGTAGACTAGACTCTGTTATGGTGAACTTGATTTCTTCAAGGTGATGGATTGTTCAATTTTATATAAAGAAAGTAATAAAAGGTAGAATCTCTAAACCCTTGCTTAACCCTGATTACATTCTACACTAAATAGTAATAATAATAATAATAATAATGTGTATACACTGATAACAACAGCATAGGAAAAACTAATAGCATTCATCTATACACTGAGCAGCCTGTGGTTCTGGATTTAATACATCCATAGTGGTCATGGACACTCCCTATTCAAATAGAGTCGGGTATAAACAGCATGTTCTTGGCTGTTCTAGTTTCCAGTGAGCTCTGTGATAGATAACACTCCCATACACTTTACATCTGGGTGAAGCAGAACTCAGAGAAGGATGATTTTAGGACATTGTACAGTGGGGGAAAAAAGTATTTGATCCCCTGCTGATTTTGTACCTTTGCAAACTGACAAAGAAATGATCAGTCTATAATTTTAATGGTAGGTGTATTTTAACAGTGAGAGACAGAATAACAACAAAAAAAATCCAGAAAAACGCATTTCAAAAAAGTTATAAATTGATTTGCATTTTAATGAGGGAAATAAGTATTTGACCCCTTCGACGTGGTACTTGGTGGCAAAACCCTTGTTGACAATCACAGAGGTCAGACGTTTCTTGTAGTTGGCCACCAGGTTTGCACACATCTCAGGAGGGATTTTGTCCCACTCCTCTTTGCAGATCCTCTCCAAGTCATTAAGGTCATTTTCAATGCCCTGGCTGAGGGAAGGAGGTTCTCACCCAAGATTTGACGGTACATGGCCCCGTCCATCGTCCCTTTGATGCGGTGCAGTTGTCCTGTCCCCTTAGCAGAAATACACCCCCAAAGCATAATGTTCCCACCTCCATGTTTGACGGTCGGGGTGGCGTTATGACTTGGGGTCATAGGCAGCATTCCTCCTCCTCCAAACACGGCGAGTTGAGTTGATGCCAGAGAGATCTGACCACACCTGACCACAACACTTTCACCCAGTTCTCCTCTGAATCATTCAGACAAACTTCAGACGGGCCTGTACATGTGTTTTCTTGAGCAGGGGGACCTTGCGGGCGCTGCAGGATTTCAGTCCTTCACGGCGTAGTGTGTTACCAATTGTTTTCTTGGTGACTATGGTCATGCAAATCTCCCCAACCTCAGACAGATATAAATACACTGCAAGTACACAGCAGTCTCTGTGTTTGGTCGAGTACAGCAGAGGAATCATGAGCTGGCCTCTTCTTCTTCTGATATCCTCTGTGCCCTGTGAGTAAACACATCTCTCCACACCTTACTCACCTTTTTATATGCTCCATATTTCAGTCTGAGTTGAAGTGAAGTGTGTTTAATAGCTTCTGTTTCTTTTACCGCTCTCCTCTTCTCAGATGTTCATGGCATCAGTCTGACCTCGTCTCCTGCTGAGGTTAAACCTCCCGGAGCCTCAGTGAAGTTGTCCTGTCAGATTTCCGGCTATGCCCTCACTAGCTACGGCACAGGCTGGATCAGACAGCCTCCATGAAAAGGCTTGGAGTGGATCGGGACCATATGGGGTGATGGAAAGATAAACTCTGGATCTTCCTTTAAAACTCGCTTCAGCATCTCCAGAGACACGAGCAACGAAGTGCTTTACTTAGATATCTGCAGCCTGGTGCCAGAAGACACGGCTGTTTATTATTGTGCAAAGACAGACACAGCTGTACACCTCAGTGAGAGGACTGTACAAAAATTAAACCTCACATATGAGTGAAGTTAAAACTGAGTTAAAACTTAAAAGGTACAATTTATGGAAGACCATCACATCCTATATACATAAAGAAATATTAAATGATTATAGACAAGATGGAAGCATAATAAATAATGAATGGATAGAAAAATCTGCTCTAACATTTCACTAGTAGTGCAAATTATTTTCCATTTTTTGCACTGTATATATTTATATTTTGTATATTTATATATCTGCACCCACATTAGAAATGATGAACATTGTGCTTTTCATTATGCTTTAAGTCCTCTGAGAGGCGCTCTTTCTCTACTTACACAACATCTACCCAACATGTTGAGGTTAAACTGACTGAGAGATTAAAATGACTGAGAGAGGACTGACGTCCTCCTGGGATTTCCATCAAAGTATGAATGCTAACCTCCCTCTAATCCTAAATTTGGCCTTCATAAAATCCTCAAGCATGAATGATAATTATTGCCCTAAATTTAGCATCTAATCCATGTTGCAAGTTTCTCTATCTGTATAAATCCCTTTATTATTGATATATAAATAAGTTGGTATTAGTTGGTAAAGATATTTCTGTCACTGAAGAAAAAGATTTGTTCCGTTAAAAAAGCCACATATCCTCCATAAAATAAATCTCCTAATCGTGACTTAAATACGTTTTAAATATGTTCTCCTCCCATCATCAGCAGATATGCAAATACAAGCATCAGGGCTGGATATCACTCTATTTATGTGATGTGATGGTCTCTGTTAAACTTTGGAGAACAGAGAAGACCCCAGTACAAACAACACACACCATGTTCTCTACATCTCTACTGCTCCTGCTGGCAGCTGCTTCCTGTGAGTGCTTTATCAAATTCATTCATTTACTACAATAACAATAAATGTGCAGCATATATTGTGTGAGATATCACCATGTGTTTTCCTCCATAGATGTGCATGGTATGGAACTGACTCAGCCTGCTTCCATGACAGTCCAGCCAGGCCAGAGTCTCTCCATCCACTGCAAGGTTTCATATTCAGTTACCAGCTATGAAACAGCTTGGATCCGACAACCTGCAGGAAAAACTCTGGAGTGGATTGGACGCATCAGTAGTGATGGGAGTACAGTTTACAGTGACAAACTGAAAAATAAGTTCAGCATCTCCAGAGACACTGCTACTAACACAATAACAATTGGAGGACAGAATCTGCAAACTGAAGACACAGCTGTGTATTACTGCGCAAGACACTCACAGTGACACAGAATAGTGGATTCCCCTTACAAAAACTCTGAGACATGTTAGAGACATCCTCTCAATGTAACTAATAAACCATCTCAGTTACATTTACTTTCTTCCACTGGAATGAAGTTGTAATAGCTTGTTATTTTTAAACACACAGTCATAAAAAAATACATTCTTCAAAGACAGATAATTTTGAACCATTAGTAATCCTTTCATTGTAAAGAATATGTAATAAACTATTGGAATAAATATTTAACCAGTAAATATCAGGAATAATACAGCATGTCTGCAGCAGTGTGTTGTGTATAACACACAGTCTGTTCTCACGGATTGAGGTGCAATTATTGAAACAACTGAAGGAGGCAGCAGAGCTCAACAAATAAAGTGCACAAAAAAGTGACTCCACAAACTGTATTCTCATGAAACTAATTCAGTATCACTCATTATCAGACACATCTGGATTTTGTCTCCCCCTTTTTTTTTAACCCGCCTATTATCTTTGGGGTCAATTTGACCCCGTTCACTGTTTGTCTCTAAATACATGATTGACATGATTTATTTTTTTTTATTCTTATTTAATTATTTTTTTTTTAATTTAATAGGGACAACGGGGTAAACATAAAATTAACATGATGATGTGTTTTCAATGTCCTGTACACATTTTGTAGCATCAGTGTTCTTTGGGGTCATTTTGACCCCAGGGTGTTTTAGCTGTATAAAACTTAAGAAATATCAAAATATTACACACATTTGTTTTGGATGATACTGAGGTCACTATAATATACAATTTTATAACCTTCGAAAATCTTTCCTCTGCTTTAGGGCCCTAACCTAACATAACTGTTACGTAACCCAGACGGAGGGAGGCAGGATGCATGTGCAGGGGAAAAGTCAGTTTATTAGGAACATGTGTTCAGAAGTAATAGAACATAAAATAAACCAAAAATCCATCAAACGTAATGCAATAATCCAAAACAAGATAATCCATCAAAAATAAGGCAGTGATCCAAAAGAGGTAATCCATAGGTTGGCAATGCAAAAGGGAGAAAAACATATGAACGAAGCAAAGACAAAAAAGAAACAAACGCACGATGCTAGGCTGTGGTATGGGAACCACGAACAAGGAGCTAAGGACTAGGAACTTGGAACATAGAACTATGGTCTGGGAACCATGAACTAGAGGCAAGAGAAAACGAGAAAGAAGCCGGCATACAGCACATGCTGAGTCAAACTAAATCTTCTCTAAATACTCCGCAAGGAAGCGGAAACAAAAGGGGGTTTTTATGCACAGACACATTAGAGACAAACGAAGTGAAACACAGAACATCTGAGACTAATGATAAAACAATAAACAGAAAACCAATGAGCGAACGGGGGCAGAGACATGACATAAACCGAGGAACCAATAAACATAAAGGAGGCGGAGACATGACGTAAACCAAAACACAAGCACATGGTAACGTAAACAAAACGCGAGTTCATGAATGCACAGTCCAGTCCGGTTTTTGTGAAGGAAGCTCGCGCTGTTCTTCCTGGTAGCGTGAAGCGTGGAACGCGGAAGTGTTCGCGTAGCGAACTCCGAAAACGAGGGAAACTCTAACAATAGCCATACCTGTAGTATTGCAAGAACCACTGAGTTCACAGGACAGGAGGGAGGGGAAAACATAATTCCTATGAGAACTTTGATATGTGCCATGCCGTGGGGGACGGGAAAACATAATTCTCCCGAGGACATTGATAGTTCACCCAACATAGGGGAGGCGCAAACATATAAAAGCTCGCACAGCAGCCGTCTAAACCATTTCTCTTGGTGCTCTTTGGGGTCTCTCTTTATGCTCTGTCTCAATTGAAAATGACCTTAAACAAAAGTTTTCGGTCTATTAAGTTTTGGCACAGTTCTTTGACAGTTAAAATGACATAGAGGAGAACGTGTCTGAGACAGAGGATAATGTTGAGAAGGACCGTGATATTGAGGCATCAACCTCTGATGAGAATGAGACTCTTAGTGTTGACCCTCCTGTTGTCTCTCAACCACCAGCAGACACATTACCTTCCAAAAATGGAAAGTTTTCTGGTCCCTCTCCCCACTTGAATGACAGGGTAGACTTAGTGCTGCTAATGTCATCAAAATGGTTCTAGACCCCACCAGATACACCGTCAGCCATGTCCAAGACATAAAATTAGCATCGTAACACCATCAATCGTTGAGATACTCGAGATGACAAACTTAGAGGGGAGGCACGTGTATGGGGACAATTGGAAAGACTTGGATGTGACCAACCCTCATTTTGGCAGGAGTGTACAAGTCAAAAGGAGAAGCAGCAGCAAGCTTTTGGAATACTGACACTGGAAGGGCAATATTTCCAGCCACAATGTCTCTAAAGACATTCCACGTTTTCTCCAGTGTCATATGCTTTGATGATGGAAAAACAAGGCAGGGCCGATGAGAGCATGACTGGCAGTAATATGGGATGTATGGGACAAGTCGGATAAAAGTGTAAGGAGACATCAGCTAGCTAAAAGTCAGTTGATTTGCTCAGTTTGTAGAATTTTTCATCACATTATGAATTGGTTAGAATTCAAATTGACCACAAACATAAAATTATCCAGCGCTCCAATGAAAAACTGCATGTTTTATCTTTCTTTCACTCAGTATCATAATTTTTGTGCAGTGATGTGCTGACCTAAAAAGATCAGGTTTTGGCAAAATTAGGTTTTCTGTGTGTAACATTCTGACACCTCAACATTAATACATCATGAATCTATTTCACCAAAACAACATGGAATGATTTAGTTTCTAATCTTGCCTAGGCTTTCTTCCTGCAGTGATCATGTTGGATAAGGAGCCAGTTTAACAACCGCAGTGAATAAAACAGTCAGTCTGAATAAAAATGTCTAAAACCTTGTAAGCTAAGTGTGATTTCCTCACACAGTTAATGTCACACTTTGATCAAGTTGTAGGATAGTTAAGTATCTTATTGAAACAGACATAAGGTTAATAAATTCAGTTTATAATCAGAGACCATCTGTCAGAATGTCTGTGATGCTCCTGTACCACAGTCAGAAAGAAATCTTTTAAATTATATGAAAATTAACAGGACAAAATCTAAATTAGTGGAGATTTCTGCAGAGAAAATATATCACCTACATGAAATAAACACATTAATAAAGAATAAAACTTAAAATAAACTTTGTTATCCTACTTTGTAGCTGCCTCTGTACTGAACCCACTATGGACTTAAAGTATGATTTTGGGTTCTAATAATTGTGCCCCACCTTCACCAACCACACATTACAGTGGTGTGCTGTTATAGGAAAATAATCAATATTGTGGTGATGAGATGCAGACTGACATGAAGAGGAGTTAGTGTTAAAACTGTTCAAAGTTGATTTCTAGTAACGGTACATCCCGAAGTGTTTTATTCATCAATGATTTTTCAATGTTCTAAATATGATGTCTTGTTCTTAGTGGGGTTTATAAGGTTTATAAAGGTTTATTCCTGGGTTTTGCCCAGGAAATCAGGTTTCTGTTTCATTAAAAAGCCACATATCCTCCATAAGATGAATCTCCTGCCCATGTTTTAAATACATTTTAAATACATTCTCCTCTCCATCACCAGATATGTAAATACAAGCATCAGGGCTGGATATCACTCTATTTATGTGATGTGATGGTCTCTGTTAACCTTTGGAGAACAGAGAAGACCCCAGTACAAACAACACACACCATGTTCTCTACATCTCTACTGCTCCTGCTGGCAGCTGCTTCCTGTGAGTGCTTTATCAAATTCATTCATTTACTACAATAACAATAAATGTGCAGCATATATTGTGTGAGATATCACCATGTGTTTTCCTCCACAGTTGTGCATGGTGAGGAACTGACTCAGCCTGATTCCATGACAGTCCAGCCAGGCCAGAGTCTCTCCATCCACTGCAAGGTTTCATATTCAGTTACCAGCTATTATACAGCTTGGATCCGACAACCTGCAGGAAAAACTCTGCAGTGGATTGGAGATATCAGTAGTGATGGGAGCAAATATTACAGTGACAAACTGAAAAATAAGTTCAGCATCTCCAGAGACACTGCTACTAACACAATAACAATTGGAGGACAGAATCTGCAAACTGAAGACACAGCTGTGTATTACTGCGCAAGACACTCACAGTGACACAGAATAGTGGATTCCCCTTACAAAAACTCTGAGACATGTTAGAGACATCCTCTCAATGCAACTAATAAACCATCTCAGCCACACTTTTACTTTCTTCCACTAGAATGAAGTTTTAATAGTTTATATCATGTTTAAACACACAAATAGTACTTTTCAAATCAAAAATGGCAGTAATAGAATATTCTTTTAAGAATGTTAATTCACAACCTTTATTAATTCATTTTACAGAATAATTAACTAACAGCTGGAATAAATGTTTAATTAGTGGAGTCAGGAATAATACCGCATGATTCCTGCAGCATGTTGTATTTAATAAAAAATAAAAAATAAAAAGCCTGTTGTCACAGTTTTAGGTCCAATAATTAAAAAATGCAGCAGAGCTCAACAAATAAAGTTGACATCCTCTCAGTGGAACTAATAAACAATCTCAGTGAAACTTTTACTTTCTTCCATTGGAATGAACTTTTAATAGTTTGTGTCATTTTTTTTAAACACACAAACATACAGTTTTGTTTAATTTGTATTTGATTAGACAGTGTGTAACTGGTATAACTACTTTTAGTTTCTTCTCTAAAGGCATTTTATAATACATCTTATAATGGATTTGTTTGGGCCAATTGTAAAATACAAGTCTGCACAATTTCTTATGTGTTAAAGTGAGACATTGAACACTGAGACTGTCTCTTATAGTCAAATTCCCACAGATGACCAAAGTCTGTGATTGCTTATTTTGCTTATTTTCCTGTAAGAGGTAATGAAACCCTGCTGTGCTTTATTCCTTACTTAATGTGGTTTTATTCTAGTGTGTTTGCTTATTCACCTGAAAACATTCAACCAATAACAACAATCTTAAGCTTCTGATGTGTTAAAACATAAAATCAAACAGAACTAATAGATATATATATATATTTTTTTTTTTTAAAATAGACATGGCACAATATCACAAATTATTATACATTTAAAAATCACCAATTAAACATACTTGAGAGATGGGGAGGTTTTCTCATATAGAAGAAGCCATCAAATGTACCCTAAGATAAGGAGTGTCTCTATGCAAATGTCCTTCCCTGCTATATATTTAAGCAATGAAGACCAAGAGCTTCTACTTATTCTGCTTCAACACACACCATGATCTCTACATCCCTACTGCTGCTGCTGCTGGCAGCCGTACACTGTAAGTGTTTTTACATTTGACATATAATACAGTTTTGGTTACTTATAGCTTTTTGCTTTTACAACATTAAAATAACTTTTCTTTAACAGGTGTTCACTGCGTTGAGCTGATCCAGACCGAATCCACAGTATTAACCCCTGGTCAGTCAATGACTCTGACCTGTAAAGTGTCTGGATATTCATTAACTGATAGCAGCTACTGTACACACTGGATACGACAACCTGCAGGAAAAACTCTGGAGTGGATCGGATGGATATGTTATGATGGTAGCACTGCCTACAGTGAGAAACTGAAAAGCAGGTTTCAGATTTCCAGAGACACGTCCAGCAGCACAGTAACATTAACAGGGCAGAACATGCAGACTGAAGACACAGCTGTGTATTACTGCGCTCGTGACCCACAGTGAGACAGATCAACAACATCCCTGTACAAAAACACCTCATACAAAATCCTATTAGAATTTCTGAATGAAAAAATGTGTACATTATAACAGAATGACACACAAAGACAACACTTTTCCATCCAAGTCTAAATGAAAAATAAATAAATAAATCACCCAAATGACACCTAATAGGTTAAATACACAGTCAAAAAATGTTTATCATCTGGATTTTACGCTTTCTGGGGTGATGTTACCAACATAAAGTTGATTATTTTTCTATAACAGCTCATCCTGAAGGGTTTTATTCCTCTTATACCACAGCACTTTGTCCAAAATTACACTGTTTCATTGATTAAAGAATGATGCCTCATATATTTTATCCATTTATAATTACATGTTATTGTAGTGGAGCATTCAAAAGATAAGTTCCTGTTATTAGTTACATTATAACAGCTATAATCAGCCGTTCTCTAAATGCAGACTCCTCGGTCCTGAACACTTTCCAGTGGCAGAAAACTTTGTTCATTTTTTCCAATGAATGTTATAAAATGGAGTCACTGGAGACTCCTTCCATAAATGTTAAATAAACATCGCCTTACGTCACTGTGTCAACAATCACCCACGTATATAAAACCCATTGTGGATTTACATGGAGCTCTGCCATACAAGTTCCTGTACAAGTCGTTACAACAGAATCAAAACTGTATTTGAATGAACTGATTAATATAAACCTGAAATTAATCAACACCTCAAAATTGAGGATTCAGTTCAGTGGTATGAAGTCATTAAGTTGTACTTCACCTGGTAATTTATTTATACTGTGAAGAACCAGCATTCATTGGAAAATATCCCAAGAAGGTACAAACAGAAATAACAACTGTGTGAATCTTTATATTATTGAAAACAGTAGCTGGTAAAGAAAACTTTTTTTAAATTAAAAACCACAAACACATATCCTCCATAAGATGAAACTCCTCCCCATGACTTAAACACGTTTTAAATATGTTCTCCTCCCATCATCACCAGATATGTAAATACAAGTGTCAGGGCTGGATATCACTCTATTTATGTGATGTGATGGTCTCTTTTAAACTTTGGAGAACAGAGAAGACCCCAGTACAAACAACACACCCCATGTTCTCTACATCTCTACTGCTCCTGCTGGCAGCTGCTTCCTGTGAGTGCTTTATCAAATTCATTCATTTACTACAATAACAATAAATGTGCAGCATATATTGTGTGAGATATCACCATGTGTTTTCCTCCACAGATGTGCATGGTGAGGAACTGACTCAGCCTGCTTCCATGACAGTCCAGCCAGGCCAGAGTCTCTCCATCCACTGCAAGGTTTCATATTCAGTTACCAGCTATCGTACAGCTTGGATCCGACAACCTGCAGGAAAAACTCTGGAGTGGATTGGAATCATCTATACCGGTGGGGGTACAGCTTACAGTGACAAACTGAAAAATAAGTTCAGCATCTCCAGAGACACTGCTACTAACACAATAACAATTGGAGGACAGAATCTGCAAACTGAAGACACAGCTGTGTATTACTGCGCAAGACACTCACAGTGACACAGAATAGTGGATTCCCCTTACAAAAACTCTGAGACATGTTAGAGACATCCTCTCAATGCAACTAATAAACCATCTCAGTCACACTTTTACTTTTTATCCAGTGGAATGAATTTTAAAAGTTTGTAATTTTTTTTTTAAAGACACAAATAGTCATTTTTAAATAAAACACACATTCTTCAAAGACTGTTGATTTTGAACCATTATTACTCTCTCATTGTATAGAATATTGAATAAACAATTGGAATAAATGTTTAATCAGTAGATTGAGGAATAATACAGCATGTCTGCAGCAGTGTGTTGTGTTTAACACACAGTCTGTTCTCATAGTTTGAGGTGTAATATTTAAAACAGCTGAAGGAGGCAGCAGAGCTCAACAAATAAAGTGAACAAAAACTGCATACAGACTGCATTCTCATGAGACTTCACTATCACTCATTATCAGATAAATAACTGGATTTTGTATGTTTTTTAATAATAACTTTACTATTTGTTTGATGTATAATTGTGCTTCTCCTTACTTAGATTTACTGCTGATGTAACATTTTAAAAAGCAAAATGAAGGGGAAATTATAATGAACAAAAGAACAGATAAAATATACATCCTACCCTTCTTTACCTATAATTATCTGCAGGTTGGTAACAGTAACTCGTCATGGTGGCACCAAAGGGAGCAGAACTACATTACCCATCAGCCCCAGCATGTCACATACCTCACTAATCACTCTCACCTGTGTCTCAGTATGTCTCATTAGCACCACTATTTAAGTTCTAGTTTTTCAGCATCTCCCCATCAAGCTTATGTTGTATGTTGGTGTGAGTCTTGTAGGGCTAAAATATATAAAGTTTATTACTTAGCCCACTGCTCTCCTATAACCAACGACGGAAATAGGTGAAGGTTAATGCGTGTTTTAATGTATGATTTAAATATCTGACTCCATTTAATTGATTATCAGACTCCAACAGAATAATCTTCTAGTTAGTGCTAGAACAGTTAGAACTCAGTGGTCTACTAATATTTACTCTTAAGCAACTTCAAGCAAAGCTTTCATTAAAATGACGTTCCTACGTCAGAGACTTTCATATAGCTTCTTTATTGAACCATTATTTTGTTAGCTCAGAGGTTTCTATCAACCTGCAAGCCTAGGCCTTTCCTATCTTACTTGTCAGAGGTTCTGTTTAAACTTGCAAGTATTAGCCTTTACTTCTGGCTTGTCAGAGGTTGACTTTAAACGTGTCTAACGTATTATACACTTTTGGTTTAAGAAACTATTCTTAATAAGAATACCAAACATAGACACAGAGTATTTAGAAATAGAATAACAAATGGATTTAATACAAGATAAAGTAAAAAAGATACATAAAATAGAGACAAAGGTAACTTACAGGATTACAGTCAGCGTCACGGACATAGTGGTGGAAAAAGCATCTATGGCAAAAGGCCCTTCGGATTTTACAAGCCCTTCTGATGTTATAAGCCTCCTTTTCTCTCTACCAAGCAGATCCTCTTATACCCCTGACCCTCTTTGAAATGTATAGTGACCAGGATACCAAATGGGAATGAAACCATGTGTTTTATGGCAGGGTGGACCCCAATGTGTTTTATGGCAGGGTTATCTCACTTTAAGGAACTGTATGTTAATTAAGTTCCCTAGAATGAGTTCATGCAAACCAGGGGGTGCCTGTGTGTGTGTGAGTGTGAGTGTGTGTGTGTGTGTGTGTGTGTAAAGAGCACATATTACAACATATATTGTAAATGTTATTTCCTAAACTATGTGATATTTATGATATCACCACATCGTCCCCCATGAGCTATGGATACAAATGACACCAAACATGCCCTGAGGAATACTGTAATTAAACACAGTTTAGATGACCAGTTTTAGTTCAGCTGGTATCTCTGAAACACATTCCTGATCATTTTAACCTTAATCAAATTACTGCCACAATTTTAGAAATCTACTACAGTCTCTCTAGCAAATCCACGTTTCATGTTAATGATCCCTGTTTTCTCAATTTTGTTTGTTCTTTACACAATAATGTATCTGCACTTGTATCCACCACCTCTACAATTCCTGACACTCCACTACATAACACAACCTGGTCCTTGATTATTTTCCTATAACAACACACCCCCTAGTGTTTTACTCCTTACTTAATGTGGTTACATTCTAGTGTCTTCCCTTCATATAAATTCACCTGAAAACGTGTATTTAACTTCTCATTTGTTGAAACATGAGCAAAACATAAAAATAAACATGACACAATGTTCCACATTTGATATATTTAAACTCACAGGTTAGAGATGTTCAAGAGATGGGGAGGTTTTCACATGTAGAGGAATCCATCATGTTTTGACCCTAAGATAAGGAGTGTCTCTATGCAAATGTCCTGCCCTGTTATATATTTAAGCAATGAAGACCAAGAGCTTTTACTTATTCTGCTTCAACACACACCATGATCTCTACATCCCTACTGCTGCTGCTGCTGGCAGCCGTACACTGTAAGTGTTTTTACATTTGACATATAATACAGTTTTGGTTACTTATAGCTTTTTGCTTTTACAACATTAAAATAACTTTTCTTTAACAGGTGTTCACTGTGTTGAGCTGATCCAGACCGAATCCACAGTATTAACCCCTGGTCAGTCAATGACTCTGACCTGTAAAGTGTCTGGATATTCAATAACTGACAGCAGCTACTGTACAGACTGGATACGACAACCTGCAGGAAAAACTCTGGAGTGGATCGCAGAAGCTTGTGGTAGCGGTAACAATTACCACAGTGAGAAACTGAAAAGCAGGTTTCAGATTTCCAGAGACACGTCCAGCAGCACAATAACATTAACAGGGCAGAACATGCAGACTGAAGACACAGCTGTGTATTACTGCGCTCGTGACCCACAGTGAGACAGATCAACAACATCCCTGTACAAAAACACCTCATACAAAATCCTATTAGAATTTCTGAATGAAAAAATGTGTACATTATAACAGAATGACACACAAAGACAACACTTTTCCATCCAAGTCTAAATGAAAAATAAATAAATAAATCACCCAAATGACACCTAATAGGTTAAATACACAGTCAAAAAATGTTTATCATCTGGATTTTACGCTTTCTGGGGTGATGTTACCAACTTAAAGTTGATTATTTTTCTATAACAGCTCATCCTGAAGTGTTTTATTCCTCTTATACCACATCAGTGTGTCCACAATTACAAAGTTTCATTGATTGAAGAATGATACATCACAGAATTTATCCATTTATAATGACATGTTATTGTTGTGGAGCATTCAAAAGATAAGTTCCTGTTATTAGTTACATTATAACAGCTATAATCAGCCGTTCTCTAAATGCAGACTCCTCGGTCCTGAACACTTTTTCAGAAATTTTTGCAGAATTTTTTCCAATGAATGTTATAAAATGGAGTCACTGGAGACTCATTCCATAAATGTTAAATAAACATCTCCTTACGTCACTGTGTCAACAATTACCCACGTATATAAAACCCATTGTGGATTTACATGGAGCTCTGCCATACAAGTTCCTGTACAAGTCGTTACAACAGAAACAAAACCGTATTTGAATGAACTGATTAATATAAACCTGAAATTAATCAACACCTCAAAATTGAGGATTCAGTTCAGTGGTATGAAGTCATTAAGTTGTACTTCACCTGGTAATTTATTTATACTGTGAAGAACCAGCATTCATTGGAAAATATCACAAGTAGGTACAAACAGAAATAACAAATGTGTGAATCTTTATATTATTGAAAATAGTAGCTGGTAAAGAAAACTTTTTTTAAATTAAAAACCACAACCACATATCCTCCATAAGATGAATCTCCTCCCCATGACTTAAATACGTTTTAAATATGTTCTCCTCCCATCATCAGCAGATATGCAAATACAAGCGTCAGGGCTGGATATCACTCTATTTATGTGATGTGATGGTCTCTGTTAAACTTTGGAGAACAGAGAAGACCCCAGTACAAACAACACACACCATGTTCTCTACATCTCTACTGCTCCTGCTGGCAGCTGCTTCCTGTGAGTGCTTTATCAAATTCATTCATTTACTACAATAACAATAAATGTGCAGCATATATTGTGTGAGATATCACCATGTGTTTTCCTCCACAGATGTGCATGGTGAGGAACTGACTCAGCCTGCTTCCATGACAGTCCAGCCAGGCCAGAGTCTCTCCATCCCCTGCAAGGTTTCATATTCAGTTACCAGCTATGCTACAGCTTGGATCCGACAACCTGCAGGAAAAGCTCTGGAGTGGATTGGAATCATCTATACCGGTGGGGGTACAGCTTACAGTGACAAACTGAAAAATAAGTTCAGCATCTCCAGAGACACTGCTACTAACACAATAACAATTGGAGGACAGAATCTGCAAACTGAAGACACAGCTGTGTATTACTGCGCAAGACACTCACAGTGACACAGAATAGTGGATTCCCCTTACAAAAACTCTGAGACATGTTAGAGACATCCTCTCAATGCAACTAATAAACCATCTCAGTCACACTTTTACTTTTTATCAAGTGCAATGAATTTTAAAAGTTTTTGTCATTTTTAAACACACATTAGTCATTTTTAAAATAAAATATACATTCTTCAGAGACTGTTGATTTTGAACCATTATTACTCTCTCATTGTATAGAATATTTAATAAACAATTGGAATAATAAATGTTTAATCAGTAGATTGAGGAATAATACAGCATGTCTGCAGCAGTGTGTTGTGTTTAACACACAGTCTGTCCTCATAGTTTGAGGTGCAATATTTAAAACAGCTGAAGGAGGCAGCAGAGCTCAACAAATAAAGTGAACAAAAACTGCATACAGACTGCATTCTCATGAGACTTCACTATCACTCATTATCAGATAAATAACTGGATTTTGTATTTTTTTTTCTTTTAGATGATAACCATACTATTTGTTTGTATAATTTCTGTGCTTCTCCTTACTTAGATTTACTGCTGATGTAACATTTTAAAAAGCAAAATGAAGGGAAAATTATAATGAACAAAAAGAACAGATAAAATATACATCCTACCCTTCTTTACCTATAATTATCTGCAGGTTGGTAACAGTAACTCGTCATGATGGCACCAAAGGGAGCAGAACTACATTACCCATCAGCCCCAGCATGTCACATACCTCACTAATCACTCTCACCTGTGTCTCATTATGTCTCATTAGCACCACTATTTAAGTTCTAGTTTTTCAGCATCACCATCAAGCTTATGTTGTATGTTGGTGTGAGTCTCTCTAACAAATCCACGTTTCATGTTAATGATCCCTGTTTTCTCAATTTTGTTTGTTCTTTACACAATAATTTATCTGCACTTGTATCCACCACCTCTACAATTCCTGACACTCCACTACATCACACAACCTGGTCCTTGATTATTTTCCTATAACAACACACCCTCAAGTGTTTTACTTCTTACTTAATGTGGTTATAGTCAAGTTTGTTCTCTGCATATAAATTCACCTGAAATCATGTCTTAAAGTTCTTATTTGTTGAAACATGAGCAAAACATAAAAATAAACATGACACAATGTTCCATTTTTTTTTTTTTATATTTAAACTCCCAGATTAGAGATGTTCAAGAGATGGGGAGGTTTTCACATGTAGAGGAATCCATCATGTTTTGACCCTAAGATAAGGAGTGTCTCTATGCAAATGTCCTTCCCTGTTATATATTTAAGCAATGAAGACCAAGAGCTTTTACTTATTCTGCTTCAACACACACCATGATCTCTACATCCCTACTGCTGCTGCTGCTGGCAGCCGTACACTGTAAGTGTTTTTACATTTGACATATAATACAGTTTTGGTTACTTATAGCTTTTTGCTTTTACAACATTAAAATAACTTTTCTTTAACAGGTGTTCACTGTGTTGAGCTGATCCAGACCGAATCCACAGTATTAACCCCTGGTCAGTCAATGACTCTGACCTGTAAAGTGTCTGGATATTCAGTAACTGATAGCAGCTACTGTACAAACTGGATACGACAACCTGCAGGAAAAACTCTGGAGTGGATCGGATATATATGTGGTAGCGGTGGCACTGGCTACAGTGAGAAACTGAAAAGCAGGTTTCAGGTTTCCAGAGACACGTCCAGCAGCACAGTAACATTAACAGGGCAGAACATGCAGACTGAAGACACAGCTGTGTATTACTGCGCTCGTGAACCACAGTGAGACAGATCAACAACATCCCTGCACAAAAACACCTCATACAAAGGCCTATTAGTCCACAAGTCAACACTTATCTATCCAAGTCTAACTACAAAATATAATCACACAAATGAGAAAAAAGTGGTTAAAGTTATCTTTTAGACGTTTATAGTTTAGATTTTAAACCACATTTCTAAGGAGTGAGTGCTTTCTCAAATTCATTCATTTAAATGTGCAGCATATATTGTCTGAGATATCACCATGTGTTTTCCTGCACAGATGTGCATGGTGAGGAACTGACTCAGCCTGCTTCCATGACAGTCCAGCCAGGCCAGAGTCTCTCCATCCACTGCAAGGTTTCATATTCAGTTACGGGCTATCGTACAGACTGGATCCGACAACCTGCAGGAAAAGCTTTAAAATGGATTAACACCATTGAACACCATGAACTCACAGGGTCAGAGCATGCAGACTAAAGACGCAGCTGTGTATTACTGCACTTGTGAACCACACTGACACGACATTTATTTAAATAATAACTACATTTAACTGACTGAATGATCCCCACATTACAAACACTTCAGCATAGACACCTAGTATAATTATTTATCAAAAAATAATACAGGTTTACTCAGGTCATCGTTAATAAGAGTATAATAATATCTTTTTTAGCTGCTTGAATATCCAGTTAACATTCCCCTTGCTTTAAATGTTTAAAAGCTTTAAAATATTTACTCCCTATATTCATGCTTGGGGAGTAACGGGACACATGTAACGGCGTTACGTAATCAGGATACAAAAAAACTGGTAACTGTAATTCGTTATAGTTACATCAAAAAACAAAGTAATCAGATTATGGGTACATTTTGTAAAAAATTAGAATACAATCAGGATTACTTTTGCAGGGCTCCAGACTGCACCTAAAACGGTCATATTTGCGACCAAAAATATTAATTTGAGAATGATTTTTTTGCTGAGATAGCCACTGGCGACAATATAAATTTACACGTTATGATTTAAAAATTGCATGTCTTTTTAATTGCGTGTTCTGTGAGGAGGAGCCTCTCGCATAATTTGTTGTGTTGAGGTAATAAATAGAGGTCCTGCGCATGAAGTTCAGATTCATCCAGAGCACCAAAATACGCTCAGGGAAAGCGGGGATCAGCTTTCAGCCTCAGAAAGACATGTCTAAACGAAAAATATCAGACTTTTTCAAACAGTCCTCATCTCTGTCGAGCACCGATGCTGATGGCACACCTGCTAATAAAAAACCAGGCCCCAGTTGTGCCAGCATGAGAGAGAGAGAAAACCACGGAGACACAGAGGATCATCTTTCCGTGTCAATCGATGAACGCCCAAGCAAAAGTGCAGAAAGGCATTTTAAGACTTCTTGGATTCAAGAGTTTGCATGGCTCAGGTATGATCATCGCACACAGAAAATGCAGAGAAATAGCGGGAAACGGATTTCATTACCGGAACGAACCATTTCAAGAAACAGGCCGTGAGAAAACAGGGCGATAGTCAAAAGCATAAAAAAGCTCGTGACTATGTAATCACAGAGAGCTCCACAAAAAACACCGTCAGCACAAGCAGTGTCTTGTGCATGTGAACTATGTGATGATACAGAATGGAAAGAGCTAAAAATAAAATTTAACACCGCCTATATGATTTACTAAATTTACCTCTCCAATATTGCTAATGAAGAAAAATTGACTGGATGTGTGCAAGACGCGTGACAACGACACAGCATGTGCTTTGAGCAGAATGCATCTAGTTGAGATTTTGCTTGTCCTACCGATTTTAGCTGCTCGGTGCGAACGTGGATTTTCAGCTCAAGACAGGATAAAATCAAAAGTACGCAATTCAACCTTGGAAGACTTGATCAGGATCAGCACAGAGGCCCATCACTTGAACAGTTTGATCCTGAACCATGTGTCAAACGCTGGCTTTCTGCAACACAGAGGAGGCCAAACTCCACTCAGTGGCCAAGTGATGCTCATAATGATGGTCAGTGACACTGACTCAGATTCTGTGTAAAGAACAATTCTGTGTGACTGTATATAGTTCTCAAGTTGGAAAAGACATTCAGTTCCCACTTTAAGTGACCTTGGATGAAAATGCCGAAGCTGTAAAAGGAGTCCAGATGTACACACACACACATGGCAGGATGACTGAAAGTAAGTGTTTTAAAATTTTCAAATGTAAGTTCATACTTATGTGGCACTTAAAAAGTCATTTGGCACCTGTTTTTTTGTATTTTCTTTTTTTTTTCTTATAGCAGCCAGTGGCTCCTTAACAGATTTGTTTGTCTGGAGCCCTGCTTTTGACGTAACACAATACAGACAGCTGCATGAATATAGTTCTGGTTCTCTCTTGCCAGTTGTGACTCACATGAGCAACAAATTTATTCATTTTATTAAAACAAATCCAAACACTGAACATGTTTTAAGCTCTAAAATAAGCTCTAAATAAAACTATTTTAGATCATATTGCTTTTCTCTTGACTTTATTTACATATGAGACCTTGAAGTAATCCAAAAGTAATCAGATTACATTACTGTCATATTGTGATACTTGGATTACGTTGCTGATTACATTTTTTATGAAGTAATTTGTAACTGTAACATATTACATTTTTAAAGTAACCCTCCCAACCCTGGTCATATGATGTCATCACAATGCACAATCGGCCACAGCCCTTTGTTCAGTGGTTTCAGCTGATTCCACATTCACTCTTATAGAGCCAATCATGGACCACAGTGTTAATGAAGCTCCTGGGCAGAATAAATTGTAATCTAACTATACTTTTGCATCACTAATATCAAATAACCTACATATTTCCTCCTATATACAACACATATTGCTTGAACTGATCATGTTTTGCCTGAATATCAGAATGTTTCTTATAGTCTATAACTCCTCTAGGGGCTGGACATGCAAATGAGACTTTCCCTTTATAAGCACAGACTCCAGCTGCATTATTTCCACTTAGTTGAGACTTTTTTCAGGAACAGCCATGCAACCACAAAGCATTTACTGTTTTATTTTGACATTATTGACCATAACCCGTGAGTAACGGCTTATTCGTGCATGTATCACTAATATAAATTGTGTAATTCTGTAAGACTATGAAATGATTCAATGTATTTGACAGGTTGCGGATGTCAGACACTAACCGAGTCTGAGCCGGTGGTCATTAAACCCGGAGGATCTCATCAACTCACCCGTACCTACTCTGGGATTAGTGATGATAATGCAGACATATCCTGGATTAGACAGGCTCAAGGAAAAGGCCTTGAGTGGATCTCACACATTTCTGCTCCAAGTGGTGGTAATAAATACTACTCCCAGTCTGTTCAGGGAAGATTCACCATCTCCAGAGACAACAGCAAGAAGCAGGTGTATCTGCACATGACCAGCCTGAAGACTGAAGACACAGCTGTGTATTACTGCGCTCGGACAACACACTGACACAAACAGCTGCAGTGCTGTACAAAAACTTCACATTCACTTACAGCTTCATTTATTTTAAGTGAAGCTCAAATATTCACAATAGAGTCACATGTTAGTGTCTAATTCACCGAGTTAAATAAATCCACAGAGCTTCATACTGTGTGTATAAAATGTTCAACTGCTATTTCAAACTGATGTTTTTAATGTCATTCAGATGAAAAAGAGGGTGTGTGCTGTTCAGATGGATTCTGGGATATGTGAATTTACCAGTTATATCTGGTTCAGCCCAGACTGTAGATTCATGCAGTCTATCAGTGACAGTGGTGTCAGGTGATTACACAGAGTGACACGCCCTCTAAACTAGATCTCCGTAACACATCGTCAGTAGCGACCGAGAAGGTGGATGTGAAACCTGACCAAGAATCTCATCAACATGAAATCAGCAATTCCTCTCTGTATCAGTTAAAGCCTCTAGAGGGCAGCCTATACCAGAATGAAAATGGTTTGACTGCATGGGGCATTTTCTATTGCACAGTTTAGATTATAATGTTAAATATAGAGCCCAGTTTTAATGCCACCAATAAAAAGTTTTAGCTACATGCTGCTCTGAAAACACTGCAATAATTCACCGTGTGAGAGTGGCAAATATGGAAGCAGTGATTCACAGCAGTTACTGTATTTTAACAGCCTCTCTTCTATATATATATAAAATAAAACAGTTTACATTTACCAGTAAGTTTGTACACATGAGAAAAATCTGTCTTCATGTAATTCTCTAGAGTGGGATGTGACTGTGATTAACAGCTGCAGAGCTGCACTCAACACAGCTTCTCTGTAATATTTATGCAAATCTCCATCTCCTCTTGTAATATTAGCACCGTGCTTATCTAGAGAGGAAGCGGTTCTCATTAGTCCTCCTTCAACACAAACATGTTTGCTTCAGCTCCACTGCTGCTGCTGGCTCTCGCCCCCTGTGAGTGTTTGGATTTAAGCTTTATTACTTCATCTGATTCTTTCAGTTCAACATGTCAACCTTTTCTTTTTCTCTTTTCACAGATGTGTTCTGTGCTACTGAGCTCATCCAGCCAGACTCAGTGGTTATAAAGCCAGGAGAGACTTTAACCATCACCTGTAGAGTGTCTGGAGCTTCTATCACTGATCGCAGCAGCCACTATGGAACAGCTTGGATTCGACAACCTGCAGGAAAAGCTCTGGAGTGGATCAACAGCATTGATTATGATGGGGATATTTATAAGAAAGATTCACTTAAAAACAAGTTTGTGGTCTCTCGAGACACTTCCAGTAACACCGTGACCTTACAGGGACAGAACATGCAGACTGAAGACACAGCTGTGTATTACTGCGCTCGTGATCCACACTGACACGACAAGCTGCAGCGCTGCACAAAAACATCATCTTCATCACAATTCAGTTCTTTATTTAAATAATATCCACATTCAACTGACTGAATAATCTCCACATTACACCTCAATGCCTAGATATATGGATACAGTTCAGTCATGAATGTACAGAAAATAAAGTAATTGTATACAGAGAGAGAGAGAGAGAGAGAGAGAGAGAGAGAGAGAAACCTGAATGGTCCTTCAGAAAATTATTTTTTTTCTAAATGACTTCTGTTTAAACAAGTTGCTGATTAGTCACATATATAGTTCACCCAGAGTTTGTTAGGTATCATACCTAAACAAATAGTGTTTACCAAGAGCTCTCAGTCAAAACAAATTCTGGAAAAAATATTAATCAAAGTTTGATTTTAAAAAGTATACATCAATTTAAATTCATTTTTTATTACTTTGCTACAGATGAGACATTTTTATTTACAGCAAGAACATTTTAAAGTCTCTTTAAAATGACTTTTTGACATTCAAACTAATGATTAAAACTACATATATTCATTAACATTTAACAGTAACGGAGGAACGCCACCGAATGCAGCAAAGTAAAAGTACATTTCTGTGATTAAAAATGAACTTGAGTAAGAGCATAAGTATGGCCAGTTAAACCTACTCTTAAAAGTACATTTAAAAAAAAAAAAAGTTACTCAAGTAAATGTAACGAACTACATGTTGCCCGTTACTACCCACCTGTACTGATATTTTTCGAAAAGATTTGATTGTCATATCTGCACATTCATTCTCCCTTTTCACAGGCTGCCATGACTTCATCCAGCACCATGTCACTCAGATTAAACACCTGACAGATAACTGTTATTAGAGATGATATTTTTTGTCTTGTGTAGCAAAATTCTAAGTTAATAAATGCAATGTTATACATCACCACAGTCACAAGGAAACGTACTCTTATGTCTGAGGGTATTATTCATGTAAAACATTTAGTGTACACTACATAACCTGAATCAGGAGAACTACAAGTTTCAAAAACGTTGACGCAGTTATGCACCTTTACATGAGTAATATGTGATCACATATGAAAAACCGGTTGCATTTCAACATGTTATGCCACGAAATTGTACACGAGAATTCAAACATATGTGAGATCATGTGAATAAAGATCCAGGAAAAAAGAATAATTTGAAATAAATCACATGTTAAAAATAAAAACACACTCCAGGTGAAAAAATATGAAATAAAAATGAATGAATTGTTCAATAAATAACATTATTTTTTTTAAAAAGTTTCTACGTCTGTTGTAGGGTTCTACATAGAACCTTATAATCATCCACTCATCTATACACTGAGCAGCCTGTGGTTGTGGATTTAATACATCCATAGTGGTCATGGACACTCCCTATTCAAATAGAGTCGGGTATAAACAGCATGTTCTTGGCTGTTCTAGTTTCCAGTGAGCTCTGTGATAGATAACACTCCCATACACTTTACATCTGGGTGAAGCAGAACTCAGAGAAGGATGATTTTAGGACATTGTATTTTATTTGTTCTCATTTCATGTAAGTTTCAGACTTTTTCATCTGATGATTACTAGGAAAATGAGCCATTCTGTTCTGACAAACATTATAACATAGCATTACCTAGTTATACTCTTCTCTTCCAGATTCTTATGGACAGTCCCTGACCTCCTCTGCTTCTGTGGTGAAGAGACCTGGAGAGTCAGTCACTCTGTCCTGTACTGTCTCCGGATTCACAATGAGTAGCTACTGGATACACTGGATCCGTCAGAAACCAGGACGAGGACTGGAGTGGATCGGAGGCATTGACGGTGGAACTGGCACTGCATTCGCTCAGTATCTGCAGGGCCAGTTCTCCATCACTAAAGACACCAATAAAAACATGCTGTACCTAGAAGTGAAGAGTCTGAAAGCTGAAGACACGGCTGTTTATTACTGTGCACGAGACTCACACTGACACAACAGACTCCAGAGCTGTACAAAAACTTACACAAGCACGTCCTCATGAGCTGTAAATATTCCCTCAGTAGGAACCCCAGAGACATTTATTATAAACATCAGCATCCATTCACACTCAGCACTCAGATTTTACCTCTTCATTCCAAACACATCTGCAAACTTTTCAAGCTAGTTTTACTAATTACTAATAATCCCATGCAAATAAATGTGATATGTGGGCATTGCATTCTTTACCGGTAATTGACGTATGAAAGAACAAAGCACAAACACGTTGGTAAGGGATGTTATTTTTATCATTTCACCAAATGCAAGCTCAGAGAGTCTAATGAAAACTTTTATTTATATTGTGTATTTATTGGATCCTACTGGATAACCTGGATTAGACACACAGCTGAAAAATGACAGTTTCTGAAAGGACTGGATGCGTTTGTGCTGTTTCCAGCAGTGTGTTGTGTTTAAAACACAGTCTGTTCTCATAGTTTAGGGTGCAATATTTCAAACAACAGAAGGAGGCAGCAGAGCTCAACAAATAAAGTGGTGGGAAAAAAAGCCACTGGAGTTAGAAATTCCAGCAAACTAATAGGCATCCCAGTCCCAATACACACCTCTAGTCTAAACCAGATTTCTTGCAAGATTTCTAAAAAACAATCCTCTTATATGTATCATTATCTGTTCAGAACACATTATCACTTCATTCCAAATAATGTATTCATATCTCTACATCCCTACTCCTTACACAAAACTTCACTATATCAACAAAGCAACAACAAACATGTGTAGCAGTTTTTTAATCCATTTAAGTTGATAGTCCATTATATACTAATAAAATAGTAAACCTAAGCTTTTTATATAGGCTATATATATATATATATATACCATCTACAGTTAATCTATCATTAATAATCCAGTAGCTCACTTCTACTGAGGTAAAACTCATCAAACTTGCTTTTAAAGGAAACAGTGTCTGGAATGAGGGAAGACACAAGTATTATCTCTCAGAACTAGGAGCTTAGGCATCATCTAAATAACAACAGCAATAACACACCCAACATATCAATTCAGACAACTTATATAAATGTAAAAGACAAGATGTAAATGTTAAATGAAAAAGCGTTCAGTTGCTAATTGAAGTAAAACATTGAGGTTATTTATTCATTATATAAAATATATTCATTAATAATCAACAACCATCTCTAAAGTGAAGGAAATTAATAAATCATAAGAACTTTGAAGGTTACTTGCATGTACACCAATTATTAAAAGCAACCACTAAGCTGAACTGCAAACTGTAAAATGTGACATCGCTCTCATCCTTGGCACATGCAAAATCAGCCCGTGGAGGTTCATATTATAGACCTGACTCTATTGGTTAAAAGGAAGTCTATGCAAATCCATCCTGTTATTATTTGCTCTGCATAAAAATCAGCTTGTTGCTCAGCTAAAGCTCATATCACCCAACTGAATTACAGAACTTCCAACCATCACAGAGTTTGATTATGGGGCTAAGCGTCATTCAGCAGTGCATTTTTATACTCATGTTAACACGAGGTATCTGAGACTTCTTTATATGTTTTCCACTGAGTGTATGATTGAATGCATTAATGATTATTTTTGATTGTTTTATCTGGCAGGTTTTTGCAGTGCTGAGATCAGACTGGACCAGTCTCCTGCTGTGGTAAAGAGACCTGGAGAAACTGTGAAGATCTCGTGTAAAATAAGTGGCTTTGATATGACTGAGTACTTCATACACTGGATACGACAGAAACCAGGGAAAGCTCTGGAATGGATTGGTGGGATGAATGCTGGCTCAAATCAAGCAACATACGCAGAGTCTGTGAAAAACCAGCTCATCTTTACAGAAGACGTCCCAGCAAGCACACAGTACTTAGAGGCCAAGAGTCTGAGGACAGAGGACACTGCGGTTTATTACTGCGCCCGACAAGCCACAGTGACTGGAGCTGAGGAAGCAGCTGTACTAAAACCACACACATATTTTTCACACAGCATTTTATTAAACAAGTCATTACTGCTGTCATTTATGTAAAGGATGAATATAATCTCCCTCTTACTGTGGATAATAAACTGCTCAATTACATTTTGTTTACAATTGTTTATATTACAAACCAGAGACAAATGATTGTGTATTATAGACTAGATGTATTATAGATGTTTTCTTGAAGGAGGTGAAGTGTTAATGCAGCATTCGGACCAGGTGATATCATTTCCGATCAGACATAATGTCTGTATCTGTACACTGTACATTTGGCTTTGACAGCTTTAATGAGTTTCGTATTCCAGTTCTCTAAATTACTCTGATAAATTGCAGCTAAATATCCCCATCTTCAGATATGACAGAGCACAGAAGTTGTGTTAAGTGACAACGGTTTTCCGAAGTACTCCCGAGCCCATGTGGATATATTTCTCACAGTAGCATGACGATTAGTCAGGCAATGCCATCTGAGGGCTCGACGGTCACGCACATTCAGCAGTGGTTTCCGGCGTTGCCCTTTACGCAATGAGATTTCTCTGGATTCCCCGAATCTTTTCACAATATTATGCTCTGTAGATGTTGAAAGACCTAAATTCTTCTCAATCTTGCCTTGAGCGATGTTCTTTTTGAACTGACTGACAATTCATCATGTTCATCAGTTAAAGCCTCTAGAGGGCAGCCTATACCAGAATGAAAATGATTTGACTTCATGGGGAATTTTCTATTGCACAGTTTAGATTATAATGTTAAATATAGAGCCCAGTTTTAATGCCACCAATAAACAAGTTTTAGCTACATGCTGCTCTGAAAACACTGCAATATTTCACTGTGTGAGAGTGGCAAATATGGAAGCAGTGATTCACAGCAGTTATTTTAACACCCTCTCTTCAAGATCTATAAAATAAAACTGAAAGATTTTCCATTTACATCATAAACATTACAAACGTTTAAACCAGGAAATTTGTACACATGAGAATAGTCTGTCTTAATGTAAGAGTGCAGCCTGTACAGGGCTGAAAATGACAAAATATTGTTATTATTTTTATGGATTATGGCAAAGATTCAGTTTACTTTTTACTACAACCATAATAAGAATTTATTTATTTATTTATTTATTTATTATTAATTAATACATTTTATAAATATAAAATACTTAAATTATTTAACACCAAACATTCATTTTATTAGTAATAATATGAATGTTTATTTACCACATTCAATTTATATTAAATAGAGATAAAATGGGATGTGACTGTGATTAACAGCTGCAGAGCTGCACTCAACACAGCTTCTCTGTAATATTTATGCAAATCTCCATCTCCTCTTGTAATATTAGCACCGTGCTTATCTAGAGAGGAAGCGGTTCTCATTAGTCCTCCTTCAACACAAACATGTTTGCTTCAGCTCCACTGCTGCTGCTGGCTCTCGCCCCCTGTGAGTGTTTGGATTTTAAGCTTTATTACTTCATCTGATCCTTTCAGTTCAACATGTCAACCTTTTCTTTTTCTCTTTTCACAGATGTGTTCTGTGCTACTGAGCTCATCCAGCCAGACTCAGTGGTTATAAAGCCAGGAGAGACTTTAACCATCACCTGTAGAGTGTCTGGAGCTTCTATCACTGATAGCAGCAGCCACTATGGAACAGCTTGGATTCGACAACCTGCAGGAAAAGCTCTGGAGTGGATCAACATCATTTATTATGATGGGGATATTTATAAGAAAGATTCACTTAAAAACAAGTTTGTGGTCTCTCGAGACACTTCCAGTAACACCGTGACCTTACAGGGACAGAACATGCAGACTGAAGACACAGCTGTGTATTACTGCGCTCGTGAGCCACACTGACACGACAAGCTGCAGCGCTGCACAAAAACATCATCTTCATCCCCACGTTACAAACACTTCAGCCTCGACACTTAGATAATCATTAAACAAAAACTAATCCAAAAGTTTACTCAGTTCATAGTTATTAAGAATATATTATTTATCTTTAATTCTGTTTTTAATTAAATGCATCTGAATGTCCAGTTAACTTTCCACTTGCTTCACATGTTTGAAAGCAGTTTTTGAATTCATATAATCGAATTCAAATGGAACTCATAATAATTGGCGTTTAAATGATAACGATGCTGCAAAAAAAAAAAAAAAAGTTTCTTAATGACTAATTCCTGATGTTGATTCAATGCACAACACGAGAGAGAGGTATTAGAGGAATAAAACACTTCAACACATGCTACTGTAGGAAGATGATTAACTTAAAAATGACAACACTTTAAGTGAGGATGCATCACATCACCCTGCCCTTGATTATTTTCCCATAACAGCATGCCCTCAAGTGTTTTATTCCTTACTGAATCTGTCACTGAGCTCCTCTGCTTCTGTAGTGGTTTAAGTAAAGGACCAAGTGTTTGTGTTTTGGTAGAAATATGCAACAGCAGTTTATTCTCAATACAGAATGTAGTTACTGTTGTTTTATTCCTTGAGAGGGCAGTCTGTGTAAACTAAACCATCTCTAACTGCTCATTAATACACATTCAGCTTCTCTCTCCTCACAGACTGCAATGATTCACCATCATCTCACTCACATTAAACAACTGAAAGATAATTGCTCTCTGTTGCTAACATTATCGTAGTATTATTATATATTTCATTACACTACTCTGTAAAAGGAATAGTAAATAAATATAAATGCTATAAATTATACTGTCATAAACAAAGCTTTAACAACAGACAGGTTGTTGGCATGAGCTCCTGACTGAATGAGTCAGTGATGATTTGTGAGCTGCATTATTTCTGGAACTACATTCAGTTTGTATTGGATCCAGTTTCTGAAGCGTTTGTGTCGTTCAGTGATTATCAGTGATCAGAAAACTTCATGATCTTCTGGGTGTTACAGTGATACACAGTGATGTACTAAAAGGACATGATATCTAATGAGTAAAGAGCAGTTATGGACTTGACAGCATGAAACACAGCTGGAGTCTTACAGTAAGCTTTTTCTCTTCATGGCTATTCCTCTGTGAATCTGTTTACGTCTCTAGTGGGCGTGCCATGCAAACGATATCCTGCGTTTGAACCATTTATGCCGATATACGTTCAGCTCAACAACATACCAGCAGTTTGTGTTCATTTACAGCAACAGTGATCATTTTAATTCTTTGAGATGGGACTAGGCAGAGTTTTGAGTTACTTTGCTCTAGCAATGTTCATTCAATGTTAGTATTATCTATTTCATATTTAAAATATAACATCTTTTTCATTATTTATTTCACGAAATTTTCTTGATATTTCATTCTAACTGTAACACCTATCTTTGTGTATTTTTCTTTTTCAGATTCCTGCAGTCAGACACTGATCGAGTCTGATTCAATGATCATCAAACCTGATCAGTCTCATAAACTGACCTGCACAGCCTCTGGATTTACCTTTAGTAGCTACTGGATGGCTTGGATCAGACAGGCGCCTGGAAAAGGGCTGGAATGGGTTGCAACTATCACACATGACAGTAGTAGCAAGTATTACTCCAGTGCAGTTAATGGCCGCTTCACCATCTCCAGAGACAACAGTAAGATGCAGGTGTATCTGCACATGAACAGCGTGAGGACAGAAGACACTGCAGTGTATTACTGCGCTAGAGAAGCACAGTGACACATGAGGTTGCAGAGCTGTACACAAACCCCTTCATAATATCCTAGTCACTTCATAACATATTCATAAAAAAAAACATTTTTTCCAAATATTAAAAGTAAACAGAGTAAGTAGAAAGACACTCTAAATTATTAAAGAAAAACATTTCTGTATTAGTAAGGAATAAAACATGCTGAAAATAATCAACAACAGGGTGGTGTTATGAAGCGTTGCTGAGTTACTCTCACCACTCTGAAGTTGATTATGTTCCTATAACTGTAAGAGGACGCGCTACACCACCAGCAGCCAGCCGAGGGCGACAGCGGCGCACAGTGAGAGCGGCAGTGCAGGAGAACTCAGTTACCCAGAATTCTCCAGGCTGATTAACCTGGATTGCCTGCACCTGACAGGCAGGATACTTAAGGCCAACCTTGGACACAGCCCTTCCTCACACCTTTGTAGAGGGGTGACCGGTACGGTATGTCGGGGCTTTGCAGGCGGAAAAGGAAAAAGAAACGCAAGATAGTAATAAAAAATGAGTAGAGAAGAAACTGAAAAGAAAAGCAGAAAGAAAGTGGAGGATAAAAGGGTCAAGAGAGATTTAAGGCCTGACCAGGAAAAGAGAAAGAAACAAAGATACTGTATTAGACACAACTGAAAAGAAAACAGTTGAACAGTCACAAAACACCCAAACCCTTCTCTAATCCTTCATCTTACTTATATATAAACCCTGTTTGACCATTTATTAATAAGCAGCAGGGGTTTTTCACTCTGCGATTCAGTCCACACTGAACCATCCTGTAACATTAACAGCACGTCCCAAAGTGTTTTATTCCTCTATCACAGCATTTTGGGAATAATATTATTTATTTATTTTTAATGAATTTAAGACTTGTGTTATATCAGTGTCATCAGTTTATCTCTCACCATTCTCTCTCTTTTTTCTCTCTGATGAAGTTGCAGCTTGTTATGTTACTGAGAAACCACACTTACAAAGTCCTGGCAGTGGAGACTCTTTCCATGAATACTACACAAACATCTCCTCACAGAAAACCTCACCGTATCAACAATTACATACACCTTTTATTCCAATTATAGGAAGTGCCACACAGATATAAACCTTGCAGCCAGGACTACTGCCAGAGCTGCTGTTATAGAAAATTAATCAACACCTTCTGACCAATCAGAACTGAGAATTCAACAGCACTGTGGTTTAAGAGACTTTAATCATCAACTCCTTCAGTGTGTCTGATGGCACAGAGCAAAACTGTAATGAAATGTAAAGCACGAGGTTTTAAAACAATTCCGATGTTTTTATTGAATGAAGGACACTAATAGCTGCTACAAAACAGAGTACACAGGAACTGGTGAAGAGCAAACAAAAAAGCAAAGACGTATTAAAATGACAAAGAAATTACATGGAGTTACATTAATTATGCAAAAATAAACTCAATCTTTTCACTTTTTTTATTCCTTTCTTCTTACCGGATGCTGAAAATATATTTTTATCAAATTTGTTAATTCATTTACTTGTTAATTTGTTCCTTTAAGAACTTGTCTACACAGTTTTATGAAAAATGTTTGAAGAAATGCTGTACTGTAGAAAGACCACCATAATAACTGTTAAATACATAACCCATACTGCATGCAAATCTCCCCAACCTCAGACAGATATAAATACACTGCAAGTACACAGCAGTCTCTGTGTTTGGTCGAGTACAGCAGAGGAATCATGAGCTGGCCTCTTCTTCTTCTGATATCCTCTGTGTCCTGTGAGTAAACACATCTCTCCACACCTTACTCACCTTTTTACATGTTGAGTTGAAGTGAAGTGTGTTTAATAGCTTCTGTATGTTTTACCGCTCTCCTCTTCTCAGATGTTCATGGCATCAGTCTGACCTCGTCTCCTGCTGAGGTTAAACCTCCCGGAGCCTCAGTGAAGTTGTCCTGTCAGATTTCTGGCTATGCCCTCACTAGCTACGGCACAGGCTGGATCAGACAGCCTCCAGGAAAAGGCTTGGAGTGGATCGGGATCATATGGGGTGGTGGAAGCATACACTCTGGATCTTCCTTTAAAACTCGCTTCAGCATCTCCAGAGACACGAGCAACAATGTGCTTTACTTAGATATCAGCAGCCTGGTGCCAGAAGACACGGCTGTTTATTATTGTGCAAAGACAGACACAGCTGTACACCTCAGTGAGAGGACTGTACAAAAATTAAACCTCACATATGAGTGAAGTTTATTTTGAGATAAAACTTACAAGGTACAATTTATGGAAGTCCTTCACATCCTATATACATAAAGAAATATTAAGTGATTATAGACAAGATGAAAGCATAATAAATAATGAATGGATAGAAAAATCTGCTCTAACATTTCACTAGTAGTGCAAATTATTTTCCTTTTTCACAGTCACAGTCAGATTTACCTAAATGTTTGACTTGCACTGTGTATATTTATTTATATTTTGTATATTTATATATCTGCACCCACATTAGAAATGATGAACATTGTGCTTTTCATTATGCTTTAAGTCCTCTGAGAGGCGCTCTTTCTCTACTTACACAACATCTACCCAACATGTTGAGGTTAAACTGACTGAGAGATTAAAATGACTGAGAGAGGACTGACGTCCTCCTGGGATTTCCATCAAAGTCATAAAATCTATGTACAACATTGTTTTTAAACTAAGTAATTAGTTTTATTTGTATATTTAATGTTGTGGATCATTCACAAGACATGTTATTTCCTTCTGAATTGAGAATTCGACAGCACTGTGTTTGTAAAATCTTTTATTTGTTCTTCAGTCTGTAAATTGAACAATATCTTCATTCCAAAACCTTTAATAGCACAAAATTGGCCAACCTGATCTATTTAAAATGTATATGCAGAAACAATGTGGTTGGAATTAGTTTTATTATGAAAAAAATGAAGTTGTAAGAAAAGTAAAAACTAGAGGTGTGTATCAGGACGAGCATCAGCTATAATAAAGTCACAGGAGTGGGTGGTCAGATATGAAGCTTGTGGGACCCACAAAAGGCCAGAAACATTAATATGGCAGTGTATTGGATGATCATGTGATGCTGCGTGACGTGTTTGCTGCTTCATCGTTGTCAGCGTCACTGTGGTGTAAAGGACTAACATGTTTATACTGGGGGGGAAAAAAACAAAATTAGTTTGTTAGAAAATATCACAGTTGGGTCCAAAAATCACCCTGAAGTGGGCAGGAGAGGGATTTAAAACAGTCCCACACACACACCGCTAGTATGAATGCTAACCGCCCCTAACCCTAATTTTGGCCTTTATAAAATTCTCAAGCATGGACAATAATTATCAACCTAAATTTAATATCTAATCATTGTTGTGATTTTCTTTATATGTATAATTCCCTTTATTACTGATATTTAATTAACGGAATTTGGTAAAGAGATTTCAGTCATGGAAAAGATTTATTCCATTAAAAAGCCACATATCCTCCATAAGATGAATCTCCTAATCATAATTTAAATACATTTTAAATCCGTTCTCCTCCCATCATCAGCAGATATGCAAATACAAGTGTCAGGGCTGGATATCACTCTATTTATGTGATGTGATGGTCTCTGTTAAACTTTGGAGAACAGAGAAGACCCCAGTACAAACAACACACACCATGTTCTCTACATCTCTACTGCTCCTGCTGGCAGCTGCTTCCTGTGAGTGCTTTATCAAATTCATTCATTTACTACAATAACAAAAATGTGCAGCATATATTGTGTGAGATATCACCATGTCTTTTCCTCCACAGATGTGCATGGTGAGGAACTGACTCAGCCTGATTCCATGACAGTCCAGCCAGGCCAGAGTCTCTCCATCAACTGCAAGGTTTCATATTCAGTTACCAGCCATTATACAGCTTGGATCCGACAACCTGCAGGAAAAGCTCTGGAGTGGATTGGAGATATCAGTAGTGATGGGAGCAAATATTACAATGACAAACTGAAAAATAAGTTCAGCATCTCCAGAGACACTGCTACTAACACAATAACAATTGGAGGACAGAATCTGCAAACTGAAGACACAGCTGTGTATTACTGCGCAAGAGACTCACAGTGACACAGAATAGTGGATTCCCCTTACAAAAACTCTGAGACATGTTAGAGACATCCTCTCAATGCAACTAATAAACCATCTCAGTCACACTCTTACTTTCTAACATTGGTATAAAGTTGTAATAGCTTGTGTCATGTTTAAACACACAAATAGTACTTTTTAAATCAAATATTTGCATTAATAGAATTGAAAAAAATATCTTCAGGTTGGTAACAGTAACTTTACGTCATGGTAATGCCAAAGGGAGCAGAACTACACTACCCATCAGCCCCAGCACATTACATACCTCACTAATCACTTTCACCTGTGTCTCATTATGCCTCCTTAGCACCACTATTTAAGTTCTAGTTTTTCAGCGTCTCATTGTTGAGCTTTTGTTGTAGTTGTTGTAGTTGTTGTGTGACTCTTTAACTCTTATAGTCTGTATGTGTCTTGCCTCGTCTCCACAGTTCATGCTACATTACTCCACTACATCACACCACCTGGTCCTTGATTATTTTCCTATAACAACACACCCCAAGTGTTTTACTACTTAATTAATATGGTTATATTCTAGTGTGTTCTCTTCATATGAATTCATCTTTATAGTTTAGATTTTTTTTCTTTAGAGTTTAGGATTTAGAGTTTTCTTAGCAGTGAATACTATTGTCACCTCACAGCTCCACAACTTTGACCGTTTTTATTTGTACATATTTTGCAAACGCTATAAATATATAGACAGATCTGTAACCCCCACTTTAATAGTTTGGACTATATTGTGTAGATTCATGATATATAATCTCAAATATTAAATAGCATTTATATCATAAATATCATTTACGTTCCAGGTTGTAACAGGTTGTTTTGTTTTATTTTATGCACATTTCCTTGAAGTTCAGAATTGAATTTTTCTAAAAAAATATTTTAAAAAGTTATTAAAAAAAAAAAAAAAAAAACAGAATGGAGAATTAAAATTCAGACATTTTCTATTAAAAATAAACAGAAATTTAGTGTATTTAGACACATTTCTGTATTAAGAAACGTCACACATTGATCAGGTAACGGATACTTATTCTGATATGTAGGATTGCATCATATTTACCCTAAGATAAGGAGTGTCTCTATGCAAATGTCCTTCCCTGTTATATATTTAAGCAATGAAGACCAAGAGCTTTTACTTATTCTGCTTCAACACACACCATGATCTCTACATCCCTACTGCTGCTGCTGCTGGCAGCCGTACACTGTAAGTGTTTTTACATTTGACATATAATACAGTTTAGGTTACTTATAGCTTTTTGCTTTTACAGCATTAAAATAACTTTTCTTTAACAGGTGTTCACTGTGTTGAGCTGATCCAGACCGAATCCACAGTATTAACCCCTGGTCAGTCAATGACTCTGACCTGTAAAGTGTCTGGATATTCAGTAACTGATAGCAGCTACTGCACAGCCTGGATACGACAACCTGCAGGAAAAACTCTGGAGTGGATCGCAGCAGCATGTGGTGATGGTAACAATTACCACAGTGAGAAACTGAAAAGCAGGTTTCAGATTTCCAGAGACACGTCCAGCAGCACAGTAACATTAACAGGGCAGAACATGCAGACTGAAGACACAGCTGTGTATTACTGCGCTCGTTACCCACAGTGAGACAGATCAACAACATCCCTGTACAAAAACACCTCATACAAAGGCTTATTAGTCCACAAATACTTGATGCAAGACTCTATCCAAGTCTAACTAAAAAAAAAATACAATCACACAAATGACAACAAAGAGTTTAAAGTTGTTTTTTTTTAGAATTTTAGAATGTATATTTTAAACCATATTTATAACATAATATTGCTACATCTAACACTGTTGCACATTATACACACCATTATAATTACATAACTTACAAGAACTTGTTATACTGTAGTATCTTTAGCTAACAATAATCACCTCATCGAATTAGACTTTGTGTGATCATGTGTGAGAAAGTGTGAGAGCATTTTGTCATGACTTTTAAGAGAGGCAGAATTTTTCCATTATAATGATCCCAATATCCTCAAACATAGATAATAATGATAATAATAGTAACCCACACAGTGAGACAGATCAACAACATCCCTGTACAAAAACATCCTGTACAGAAAACTCTTAAGGGCAGTGATCAGTGTAAAGTCTCAGTATGTTCACTGACACTGTTTCATGAATAGTATATATTATTACTAACATGCATAAAAGCAGGTGCTGTGATGTATACAGTAAAGTGATGTATTCTGTATGTAATTATTTTTCCATTGAACTAAATATAACATTACTTTGTACTTTGGTTTGTATATTAGTGTATTTTGTTATTTAGTGTTTTTATGGTAGTAGTTTGAGAAACCAGAAACCAGAAAGAGCAAACTCCTCTGTCCTGAAGACTTACTGACTGTTACAAAATTCTGACACTGGAGACTCCTTCCATAAATATTACATAAACATCTCCTTACAGAAAGCTTCATTATATCAGTGACTATACCTTTTGTATTGTTAAATAACAGCATATTTATTAGTATTAGATTATGTGGAGATCATACAAGTCTCTGTGTCGTCCCTTAACTAAATGAATAAATTAGAGAAAGTTCACTGTATCATTGTGGAAGCCATGAATCCTGGAAACAAGACTGTGGATAAATGTGAAATGGTTTCACAAAATGAATTAATGATTTGATTTGATTGGTGTTTACCCTGCATTACACCACAGCACTGCTGAATTCTCAAATCTGATTGGTCAGAAGGTGTTGATTAATTTTCTATAACAGTAGCTGTGACAGTAGTTCCAACCAGAAGGCAAATCACAAATTTATATTAATGCACTTCTTCTAATACGTTATCATTTCTATGATCACATCTTACACAGAGACGTGTGGTGGACGCTCCACACGATCCGATTTAAAAACGTGTGTAATTGTTGATGTGGTGAAGTTTTATTTGGCATTTTTTTTAAAGCAGTCTCCAATGTCATCGCTTTTTAACAGTCAGAGATAAAGCTGTAACTTTAAGTGTTGTTCCATTAAAAAGCCACATATCCTCAACACCAAGAAGCTCCTCCCCATATTTCAAAGACTTTCACCTCCCATCATCACTGCATTCTCATGAGACTCACTCGGTATCACTGATCTGATCTGAAACCTCTGCTGGATTTGAGTGTTTCACAGTAACACAGTAGATGAACATGTTGTGTTGAAGGTTTAGTTGCTGTTTCTCACTGTTACATCATCACGACTCGCACATTTATTCCATGATGACGTCATGATGTACATCCAGAGTGCTATACCAGTAGCCATGGCATGCACTGGATCAGACAACAAGCAACAAGCTGGAAAAGCACTGGAATGGATTGGGGTTATCTGGTATGATGCCAGTAAAACGATAAATGCCAAACACGTTGAGGGACGTCTGGAAATTACCAGAGACAACTCCAAAAACATGGTGTATCTGCAGCTGACTGGTTTGAGTGCACAGGACTCTGCTGTGTATTACTGGGCAGGAAACCACAGTGGTATAAACATGTTAACCAGCTGTACAAAATTTTCCCACTGATGTGGTAGAAGAGAAAAGTGCATTCAATATACATGCCATATTCACAAGACCTGCAGGTGGCGCTACAGCATAACAGATATATGGTAACATTGTAGGTTTCTTTAAAGTGGTCATAAGTACAAAATATTTCATCCACAGACCCGGCTAGATACTATACCACAATCTCTATTAAGTCTTTATGAAGTCTGTATCTCATTATACCTTGTTAGCACCACTATTTACGTTCTAGTTTTTCAGTGTCTGAACAGGCTTTTGTTGTTGTTTGTTGGTGTGTGTCTCTGTATTGCATGCAAAGTTAATGTTTGTGGTTCTTGTTTTCACAATTAAATTTTTTTGTTTGTACTTTACACAATAAATTGTCTGCACTTGCGTCCGCCACCTCTACAATTCCAAACACTACCTGGTCCTTGATTATTTTCCTGTAACAACACACCCCCAAGTGTTTTACACCTTACTAAATGTGGTTACATTCACGTGCGTTCGTGCGTTCATATAAATTCACCTGAAAACGTGTCTTAAACTTCTCAATTTGTTGAAACATGAACAAAAAATATAAAAAAAATAAACATGACACAATGTTCTAAATTTGATATATTTAAACTCACAGATTAGAGATGTTCAAGAGATGGGGAGGTTTTCACATGTAGAGGAATCCATCATGTTTTGACCCTAAGATAAGGAGTGTCTCTATGCAAATGTCCTTCCCTGTTATATATTTAAGCAATGAAGACCAAGAGCTTTTACTTATTCTGCTTCAACACACACCATGATCTCTACATCCCTACTGCTGCTGCTGCTGGCAGCCGTACACTGTAAGTGTTTTTACATTTGACATATAATACAGTTTTGGTTACTTATAGCTTTTTGCTTTTACAACATTAAAATAACTTTTCTTTAACAGGTGTTCACTGTGTTGAGCTGATCCAGACCAAATCCACAGTATTAACCCCTGGTCAGTCAATGACTCTGACCTGTAAAGTGTCTGGATATTCATTAACTGATAGCAGCTACTGTACATTCTGGATACGACAACCTGCAGGAAAAACTCTGGAGTGGATCGGATATATATGTTATGATGGTAGCACTGCCTACAGTGAGAAACTGAAAAGCAGGTTTCAGATTTCCAGAGACACGTCCAGCAGCACAGTAACATTAAAAGGGCAGAACATACAGACTGAAGACACAGCTGTGTATTACTGCGCTCGTTACCCACAGTGAGACAGATCAACAACATCCCTGTACAAAAACACCTCATACAAAATCCTATTAGAACTGAATGAAAAAATGTGTACATTATAACAGAATGACACACAAAGACAAAACTTTTCCATCCAAGTCTAAACGAAAAATAAACAAATAAATAAATAAATCACCCAAATGACATCTAATAGGTTAAATCAACAGTTAAAAAAGTTTATCATCAGACTTCACTATCACTCATTATCAGATAAATAACTGGATTTTGTATGTTTTTTAATAATAACTTTACTATTTGTTTGATGTATAATTGTGCTTCTCCTTACTTAGATTTACTGCTGATGTAACATTTTAAAAAGCAAAATGAAGGGGAAATTATAATGAACAAAAGAACAGAGAAAATATACATCCTACCCTTCTTTACCTATAATTATCTGCAGGTTGGTAACAGTAACTCGTCATGGTGGCACCAAAGGGAGCAGAACTACATTACCCATCAGCCCCAGCATGTCACATACCTCACTAATCACTCTCACCTGTGTCTCAGTATGTCTCATTAGCACCACTATTTAAGTTCTAGTTTTTCAGCATCTCCCCATCAAGCTTATGTTGTATGTTGGTGTGAGTCTTGTAGGGCTAAAATATATAAAGTTTATTACTTAGCCCACTGCTCTCCTATAACTAACGACGGAAATGGGTGAAGGTTAATGCATGTTTTAATGTATGATTTAAATATATGACTCCATTTAATTGATTATCAGACTCCAATAGAATAATCTTCTAGTTAGTGCTAGAACAGTTAGAACTCAGTGGTCTACTAATATTTACTCTTAAGCAACTTCAAGCAAAGCTTTCATTAAAATGACGTTCCTACGTCAGAGACTTTCATATAGCTTCTTTATTGAACCATTATTTTGTTAGCTCAGAGGTTTCTATCAACCTGCAAGCCTAGGCCTTTCCTATCTTACTTGTCAGAGGTTCTGTTTAAACTTGCAAGTATTAGCCTTTACTTCTGGCTTGTCAGAGGTTGACTTTAAACGTGTCTAACGTATTATACACTTTTGGTTTAAGAAACTATTCTTAATAAGAATACCAAACATAGACACAGAGTATTTAGAAATAGAATAACAAATGGATTTAATACAAGATAAAGTAAAAAAGATACATAAAATAGAGACAAAGGTAACTTACAGGATTACAGTCAGCGTCACGGACATAGTGGTGGAAAAAGCATCTATGGCAAAAGGCCCTTCGGATTTTACAAGCCCTTCTGATGTTATAAGCCTCCTTTTCTCTCTACCAAGCAGATCCTCTTATACCCCTGACCCTCTTTGAAATGTATAGTGACCAGGATACCAAATGGGAATGAAACCATGTGTTTTATGGCAGGGTGGACCCCAATGTGTTTTATGGCAGGGTGGACCCCAATGTGTTTTATGGCAGGGTTATCTCACTTTAAGGAACTGTATGTTAATTAAGTTCCCTAGAATGAGTTCATGCAAACCAGGGGGTGCCTGTGTGTGTGTGAGTGTGTGTGTGTGTTTGTGTGTGTGTGTGTGTGTGTGTGTGTGTAAAGAGCACATATTACAACATATATTGTAAATGTTATTTCCTAAACTATATGATATTTATGATATCACCACATCGTCCCCCATGAGCTATGGATACAAATGACACCAAACATGCCCTGAGGAATACTGTAATTAAACACAGTTTAGATGACCAGTTTTAGTTCAGCTGGTATCTCTGAAACACATTCCTGATCATTTTAACCTTAATCAAATTACTGCCACAATTTTAGAAATCTACTACAGTCTCTCTAGCAAATCCACGTTTCATGTTAATGATCCCTGTTTTCTCAATTTTGTTTGTTCTTTACACAATAATGTATCTGCACTTGTATCCACCACCTCTACAATTCCTGACACTCCACTACATAACACAACCTGGTCCTTGATTATTTTCCTATAACAACACACCCCCTAGTGTTTTACTCCTTACTTAATGTGGTTACATTCTAGTGTCTTCCCTTCATATAAATTCACCTGAAAACGTATATTTAACTTCTCATTTGTTGAAACATGAGCAAAACATAAAAATAAACATGACACAATGTTCCACATTTGATATATTTAAACTCACAGATTAGAGATGTTCAAGAGATGGGGAGGTTTTCACATGTAGAGGAATCCATCATGTTTTGACCCTAAGATAAGGAGTGTCTCTATGCAAATGTCCTTCCCTGTTATATATTTAAGCAATGAAGACCAAGAGCTTTTACTTATTCTGCTTCAACACACACCATGATCTCTACATCCCTACTGCTGCTGCTGCTGGCAGCCGTACACTGTAAGTGTTTTTACATTTGACATATAATACAGTTTTGGTTACTTATAGCTTTTTGCTTTTACAACATTAAAATAACTTTTCTTTAACAGGTGTTCACTGTGTTGAGCTGATCCAGACCGAATCCACAGTATTAACCCCTGGTCAGTCAATGACTCTGACCTGTAAAGTGTCTGGATATTCAGTAACTGACAGCAGCTACTGTACAGCCTGGATACGACAACCTGCAGGAAAAACTCTGGAGTGGATCGCAGAAGCTTGTGGTAGCGGTAACAATTACCACAGTGAGAAACTGAAAAGCAGGTTTCAGATTTCCAGAGACACGTCCAGCAGCACAATAACATTAACAGGACAGAACATGCAGACTGAAGACACAGCTGTGTATTACTGCGCTCGTCACCCACAGTGAGACAGATCAACAACATCCCTGTACAAAAACACCTCATACAAAATCCTATTAGAATTTCTGAATGAAAAAATGTGTACATTATAACAGAATGACACACAAAGACAACACTTTTCCATCCAAGTCTAAATGAAAAATAAATAAATAAATCACCCAAATGACACCTAATAGGTTAAATACACAGTCAAAAAATGTTTATCATCTGGATTTTACGCTTTCTGGGGTGATGTTACCAACTTAAAGTTGATTATTTTTCTATAACAGCTCATCCTGAAGTGTTTTATTCCTCTTATACCACATCAGTGTGACCACAATTACAAAGTTTCATTGATTAAAGAATGATACATCACAGAATTTATCCATTTATAATGACATGTTATTGTTGTGGAGCATTCAAAAGATAAGTTCCTGTTATTAGTTACATTATAACAGCTATAATCAGACGTTCTCTAAATGCAGACTCCTCGGTCCTGAACACTTTTTCAGAAATTTTTGCAGAATTTTTTCCAATGAATGTTATAAAATGGAGTCACTGGAGACTCATTCCATAAATGTTAAATAAACATCGCCTTACGTCACTGTGTCAACAGTTACCCACGTATATAAAACCCATTGTGGATTTACATGGAGTTCTGCCATACAAGTTCCTGTACAAGTCGTTACAACAGAAACAAAACAGTATTTGAATGAGCTGATTAATATAAACCTGAAATTAATCAACACCTCAAAATTGAGGATTCAGTTCAGTGGTATGAAGTCATTAAGTTGTACTTCACCTGGTAATTTATTTATACTGTGAAGAACCAGCATTCATTGGAAAATATCACAAGTAGGTACAAACAGAAATAACAAATGTGTGAATCTTTATATTATTGAAAATAGTAGCTGGTAAACAAAACTTTTTTTTTTTTTTTTTAAATTAAAAACCGCACCACATATCCTCCATAAGATGAAACTCCTCCCCATGACTTAAATACGTTTTAAATATGTTCTCCTCCCATCATCACCAGATAAGCAAATACAAGCGTCAGGGCTGGATATCACTCTATTTATGTGATGTGATGGTCTCTGTTAACCTTTGGAGAACAGAGAAGACCCCAGTACAAACAACACACACCATGTTCTCTACATCTCTACTGCTCCTGCTGGCAGCTGCTTCCTGTGAGTGCTTTATCAAATTCATTCATTTACTACAATAACAATAAATGTGCAGCATATATTGTGTGAGATATCACCATGTGTTTTCCTCCACAGATGTGCATGGTGAGGAACTGACTCAGCCTGCTTCCATGACAGTCCAGCCAGGCCAGAGTCTCTCCATCCCCTGCAAGGTTTCATATTCAGTTACCAGCTATTATACAGCTTGGATCCGACAACCTGCAGGAAAAGCTCTGGAGTGGATTGGACGCATCAGTAGTGGTGGGGGTACAGCTTACAGTGACAAACTGAAAAATAAGTTCAGCATCTCCAGAGACACTGCTACTAACACAATAACAATTGGAGGACAGAATCTGCAAACTGAAGACACAGCTGTGTATTACTGCGCAAGAGACTCACAGTGACACAGAATAGTGGATTCCCCTTACAAAAACTCTGAGACATGTTAGAGACATCCTCTCAATGCAACTAATAAACCATCTCAGTTACACTTTTAGTTTTTATCAAGTGCAATGAATTTTAAAAGTTTGTGTCATTTTTAAACACACATTAGTCATTTTTAAAATAAAATATACATTCTTCAAAGACTGTTGATTTTGAACCATTATTACTCTCTAATTGTATAGAATATGTAATAAAAAACTGGAATAACTGTTTAATCAGTAGATTGAGGAATAATACAGCATGTCTGCAGCAGTGTATTGTGTTTAACACACAGTCTGTTCTCATAGTTTGAGGTGCAATATTTAAAACAGCTGAAGGAGGCAGCAGAGCTCAACAAATAAAGTGAACAAAAACTGCATACAGACTGCATTCTCATGAGACTTCACTATCACTCATTATCAGATAAATAACTGGATGTTGTATGTTTTTTTATAATAATAACTTTACTATTTGTTTGATGTATAATTGTGCTTCTCCTTACTTAGATTTACTGCTGATGTAACATTTTAAAAAGCAAAATGAAGGGAAAATTATAATTAACAAAAGAACAGATAAAATATACATCCTACCCTTCTTTACCTATAATTATCTGCAGGTTGGTAACAGTAACTCGTCATGATGGCACCAAAGGGAGCAGAACTACATTACCCATCAGCCCCAGCATGTCACATACCTCACTAATCACTCTCACCAGTGTCTCATTAGCACTACTATTTAAGGTCTAGTTTTTTAGCATCACCATCAAGCTTATGTTGTATGTTGGTGTGAGTCTCTCTAACAAATCCACGTTTCATGTTAATGATCCCTGTTTTCTCAATTTTGTTTGTTCTTTACACAATAATTTATCTGCACTTGTATCCACCACCTCTACAATTCCTGACACTCCACTACATCACACCACCTGGTCCTTGATTATTTTCCTATAACAACACACCCCCAAGTGTTTTACTCCTTACTTAATGTGGTTACATTCTAGTGTCTTCTCTTCATATAAATGCACCTGAAAATGTGTCATAAACTTCTCATTTGTTGAAACATGAGCAAAACATAAAAATAAACATGACACAATGTTCTAAATTTGATATATTTAAACTCACAGGTTAGAGATGTTCAAGAGATGGGGAGGTTTTCACATGTAGAGGAATCCATCATGTTTTGACCCTAAGATAAGGAGTGTCTCTATGCAAATGTCCTTCCCTGTTATATATTTAAGCAATGAAGACCAAGAGCTTTTACTTATTCTACTTCAACACACACCATGATCTCTACATCCCTACTGCTGCTGCTGCTGGCAGCCGTACACTGTAAGTGTTTTTACATTCGACATATAATACAGTTTTGGTTACTTATAGCTTTTTGCTTTTACAGCATTAAAATAACTTTTCTTTAACAGGTGTTCACTGTGTTGAGCTGATCCAGACCGGATCCACAGTATTAACTCCTGGTCAGTCAATGACTCTGACCTGTAAAGTGTCTGGATATTCATTAACTGATAGCAGCTACTGTACAGGCTGGATACGACAACCTGCAGGAAAAGCTCTGGAGTGGATTGGATGTATATGTTATACTGGTAGCACTGCCTACAGTGAGAAACTGAAAAGCAGGTTTCAGGTTTCCAGAGACACGTCCAGCAGCACAGTAACATTAACAGGGCAGAACATGCAGACTGAAGACACAGCTGTGTATTACTGCGCTCGTAGCCTACAGTGAGACAGATCAACAACATCCCTGTACAAAAACATCCTGTACTGTAAAGAATTTACATCAACAAAAGCAGAAATACAATGTTTTATCAGGTTGGTGTGTGTTGTGTCGTGTTCCTCCATGAACAGTGGACAAAGCTCTGACTGAACAGTGCTAATCATTCACACCTCTGATCATCACCTGGTATCGTTCAGTCTTTTTCTTCCTATTTCTTCCAAATTTAGCTACCAACACCTTTCTGTAACCCGTCAGAATCTCCACTCCGTCCCCCCTTCCTCTGTAGCTTCTTGCACCCTTTCATCTCTCCCTGACCCTGATTCCTTTTTCTACCTAGTCACATTTTTCTACTCTAGCAACACAGGAGATTCAAGAAGTCATCCTGTCCTGCAACCCTACCACCTGCCCACTGGATCCAATTCCCTCCACATTGCTCCAGACCATCCTGCCTGACCTTCTGCCCTTCATCTCTACAATCATCAATGGTTCCCTGTCATCTGGCCAAGTTCCAGCTTCCTTCAAGAAAGCACGGGTTACTCCCATCCTGAAGAAGCCTACACTGGATCCCTCTGACATCAGCAACTACAGACCGGTATCACTTCTCTCTTTCCTTTCTAAAATACTTGAATGCTCCGTATATAATCAACTGTCTCTTTATCTCTCACAGAACCACCTTCAAGATCCATACCAGTCTGGCTTTAAAGCAGAACACTCCACAGAGACTGCCCTCTTGGCCATCACTGAAAAACTTCATGCTGCCAGATAAGCCAAACTGTCCTCTGTCCTCATCCTGCTTGACCTGTCTGCTGCATTTGACACAGTCAACCACAAGATTCTACTGACTACCCTCAAGAGCCTTGGAATTTGTGGAGCAGCATGGCAATGGTTTGTTTCATACTTGGAAGGTCGTTCGTATCAGGTATCAACATCTGCACCTCGCAGACTCTCTACTGGTGTCCCACAAGACTCTGTACTTGGTCCTCTCCTCTTTTCCCTCTATACCCATGCTCTTGGCAAAGTCATCTCCTCACATGGGTTCTCTTACCATTGCTATGCTGATGATACTCAACTCATCTTTTCCTTTCCTCCTTCAGACACCACTGCTTCTGCCCGGATCACAGCATGTCTGACTGCCATTTCAATGTGGATGGCAGCTCATCAGCTGAAACTCAACCCCAGCAAAACTGAACTGCTCTTCATCCGAGGAGATGCGTCCCCATGCCAGGACCTCATGATCTCCTTGGACAACTCCATGATCTCTCCTTCAACCACTGCTCATAACCTTGGGGTAATCGTGGACAATCAACTGTCCTTTTCATCACATATTACTAATCTAACACGGTCCTGTCGGTTTATCCTTTACAACTTTAGAAGGATTCGTCCATTTCTAACACCACAGGCCACTCAGTTGCTTGTGTAGTCTCTTCTCATTTCCAGACTAGACTACTGCAACTCGCTCCTGGCAGGTCTACCTTTGTGTGCCACCCGTCCTCTACAAATGATCCAGAATGCAGCTGCACGACTTGTTTTCAACCTCCCTAAGTTCTCTCACACCACCCCGTTGCTGCGCTCCCTTCACTGGCTTCCAGTAGCTGCACGCATCAGATTCAAAACATTGATGCTTGCCTACAAAGCCAAAAATGGAACAGCACCCTCTTATCTTAGAGCTCTCATCACCCCACGCACCGCACCACGCTCCCTCAGGTCAACAAGCACTGCTCGACTGGTCCCACCCTCTCTCAGGATGCAAGGTAGATCTGCCTCACGACTTTTCTCTGTTCTGGCACCAAGGTGGTGGAATGAACTTCCCATCAATGTCAGAACAGCTGAGTTGCTGGCTATCTTCAAGAAATGCCTAAAGACATACCTCTTTCTTAAATACTTACCCCATGATAATTAATGTTTCTTCTTATTCTTCTTCTTCTTCATAAAAAAAAAAAAAAAAAAACTCCTAACAGTTGCTCTCTTTTCAACAGGTTAGTGTTCAGTGCACTTCGTTGTATTTGTACGAACCAGAAATGAAATATTCATTGATGGAGAATTTAAAGCGCTCTTGTACTTCGCTCTGGATAAGGGCGTCTGCTAAACGCTATAAATGTAAATGTAAACGTAAATTTATCATGGGTATTAAAAACTTACTTCAGAATCAAGATATTGACTAGCTTGCTAATGTTAAAGATTTAGCAAGGAAAATATAACTTGGCTGACTGGCATTAAGACATTACAAGCTAGACAATTTTCTGTTCTCTGAAGTCAGTGGATATTACAATGCCCATATTTTTCATAACATATTTAGTTTATACTGGAAATTAGAATTATCCAGGCCTAATCCTTTAAGCTAAGTCCACATCTAAAATTAACCTGTTTTATTTGCAATGTATGGTTTTACTGGCGTTGAAAGACATTTTGTGTTTAAGCATTCAGACAAAATTGCAATTAGATTAACATTTTTTTTTTATTTTACATCTCTTGTATCTTGTATGTTTTACTACAGGTATTGGTAAAATGCAGTGGAAATGTATGTACTGCACTTTTGGTTGTGAACAAAGGGCACAAATTATTGAACATTATCGTTTAAAACACAGGAGCTACAGACTATTCTCATTCCATGTTTGCAGGAGGACTTCTTGTGTACATTTAAATCATTTAACGCACTAAGAGTTCGTCTGTCAAGAATTGAAATCAAGTACAACGGCACAAGTTACTTTCCACAGACAGGTCTGCAGTATTTTAGAGCCCTGCACAGAAGCAGAGAACTTAAGCCACTTGCACAGACATTTGAAAGCAACAACCACAACTCAAATCAGACATTTAAACCTGGAATAGTTACTGAAATCCTCCATAACAACGAAAATTCTACAGCACAAGTCATTACAGCGGATATTGCAGAATTAGATAACACTTTTGAGAGCGATGAGGAATTCAGGGCTGAATCAGTAACTTGGATGCACTTTAAAAATGCACCACTAATTTCCTCATATCTTGCTGTGGAAGTAAATTCATACTTGTAAGAAAAGTTCACACCAAACAAGATTATTTCACCCTCATTTGTCAGTTAAAGCAACTAAAGTCTATTGTTTTAGAACAATCATATGCATTTTGTAGAAACAGGAACAGCAGCAGTAACAAATATATTTTTCGGGGAAGCTAATAATTATAACGTGTAATATTTATTTATTTGGTTACTTTTATATGACTAGATAAAATAACTACATCTACCAGTGTTACATTAGGTTACAACTATGTAGATCGTAGACTCTTATGATAGAAAATGATGCACCAGAACGATCTACATAGTTGTAACCTAATGTAACACTGGTAGATGTAGTTACATTAGGTTACAACTATGTAGATCGTTCTGGTGCATCATTTTCTATCATATAACAACTATCAACTATCATATAACAAATATATTTTTGGGGGGAGCAAATAATTATAACATGCAATATTTATTTATTTGGTTACTTTTATATGACTAGATAAAATAACTACATCTACCAGTGTTACATTAGGTTACAACTGTGTAGATTGTAGACTATTACGATAGAAAATGATGCACCAGAATGATCTGAGTTTAAATTCTTTATTTACAGAGATTAAACTTTGTGTACTGCTATTAAACATGCTATGCATCGGATTTGTATGCAGAAGTCCTCGCCTACTCCACGGACCCCAACTATGGCGAGGGGCTGGGCTTCCACATACAGCTCTGATGCCAACTATGGCACAGTCAGCTCCCCCCTACTTGGCACGCTGGCTCCTGCTCTGCAGCACTTATTCTTTCCTTTGTGATCTAATCGTTTTGTATTTTGTGGTGGCTCAATGGTTAAGGCTCTGGGTTATTGATCAGAAGGTTGGTGTTCCAGCCCCAGCACTGCCAATCTGCCCCACTCCCTGAACAAGGCCCTTAATCCTCACTGCTCCAGGGGCGCCATATCATGGCTGACCCTGTTCTCTGACCCCAGCTTCCTAACAAGCTAGGATATGTGGAAAAAGAGTTTCACTGTGCTGTAATGTATATATGTCACAAATAAAGGCTTCTTCATTGTGGTATTTGAGTAACGTTAACAGAAAGTGATGTTTTCCCTCCTGTTAGGGGTATGATGGTTCTGCTCGAGATTCCTTTTGTTTGCAGGAACCTGACTGTGATGACTTCTTTCGCCAAATCTCAGTTGTCCTCATTACTGAGCCAGAAGACACTGATCAACTATCAAACTCCCTGCATCTGAATCCCACTATGATTTTCATCGTCCTTGAGGGGACCATTGTGATGGACAAATTAAAAATTTTTCCACAAGCTGTGTGTATCCTCTTTGGTCTCGTATATGCACTTCCGCTTAACTACCCACAAGGTATGAAAAATACATTCAAGTTGATTCAACAAGTGTTGCTTGATTTGGGCCAGAAATCCCTATCACCAAATTTACACAAACTTAAAAAAAAAAAAACAACAACAACTATCAGTGTAGATTACCTGCTACATGATACATATTGTATTATCAATGTTACAATTGATCTTACACTAAAAAAATATTATTTTATCTTTGGTACAAGATACTGCCTGTTGGGTGAAATGTTTTGTTTGCTTGTCTGTGTTAGATCTGTGCAGTGAGTGTTAAGACTTTAAATTGTCAGTATATGTATTGGACACATGATTACAATAAATATGATGGAACTGAAATGTGAAGTATTTTTTTTTTCATAAATTTTGTGAAACCTTATTAGCTCTCCTTACAAGATTACACAATTTAATTTGGTGCAGTTGACATAAAATACTTCAAAGGGTTACATTTGCAAATACAATTACATGTATTTGTGTGTTTTACTTCTATTTTCTAGCAAGTGTTGACAACTATTAACAATTCATTTATCAGAAAGTGTAATAACTCTGTTATATAATAGTGTTAGTTCAGTTTATTTTAAATGTCCAAGATTTCTATACTAAAAGTTCAAAGTACATATAACTTGAATATAATATACATCAGCCCAACTTCTCCCAAAGTGCAGTCCATGTAAATTATAAAGAGCTTAAAAAAACAACAACAACAGCTTTCTTGTCTAAAAGACTGGATCACACCGGATCACCAGACTGCACTACAGGGTCTATTTTAAACTCCTCACATCACTGTGCCACCTAATGGCTATTAATGCTGTTAAAGCCAGAACAAAGTGGTGTAGAGTAAACCATATGATCTTATTAAAACCATGTACACAGGAAACAAGTGAGGAATAAGAATTGGCAACAAACGAACAAATTTCATCTCTCAGCAGTGTGGAGTGAGACGGGCTATTTGTTATAGATTTTTTTATTTATTTTATGACTTCTACATTATCAAGTCAGTACTAAAAACATTTTAGATTCCCAAACATTAGTTTTCTAGCACAAAATTAAATGTTACAGAAAAATGTCTGTATGTCATTAAAGAAAGTGGCATATTACATAAGAGACACTTTTCAGACAGTAAACACAATGAAGGCTGCTGGGTTTCGCTGCAAAAATAAGAAGCGAGTGCGAAAGTCAAAGTGTCCAGAAGAACTGTGGCTGGTTCTGCAAGATGCTCAATAAAACTTACCAGCTCATTTCCTTATAAAACTGCACTAATTGTACCGGAGACGACTATTTTTATTTTTATTTTTATCTTTTGTCACACCAGATATTGACTTTGTTTCATTTACTACTGTTTACTGCTCTTTACTGTATTTTTTTATTTTTTTTTTGTAAATGTAGAAACATTTAATTTAATTATTTTGAAGGCATCTTTGCTCTTCTTTACATGTGCCTAAAACTTTTTCACAGTACTGTATATTTGTGTCTACTTTTTTATTTCTGTAGTTATTTTCTATTTTGTCTGTACCCAAGCTTTGGCAATACAAATGTTAATATTTGTCATGCCAATAAAGCATCCTTTTGACTATGACATGAGAGAACGAGAGAGAGAGAGAGAGAGAGAGAGAGAGAGAGAGAGAGAGAGAGAGAGAGAGAGAGAGAGAGAGAGAGAGATTGTAACAATATTGCGCGTTATACTAAAGAAAAAAAATTGCACAATAAGGTCCTATAACTAATTTAGAAATAAATGTATTTTCTTCCAGCTTGCGGAAATGTGGGTTGGACATTTAAAATGTCCATATTTTTGTCCATATTATTGTTCAAAAATCTACAGTGTAAAAAAAAAAAAAAAAATGTACTATTGTATTTTGCTAGCTAGTTTGTTTAAGACCAAAATTTCAAAAATGAAGACTCCAGTAGACTATTAAATGTAATTGTGGAATTGTTCACCAGGGTCACGAGCTACCGACCCTTTAATTGGAAAACCATTTAAAAAGTTCTGCAAAAATATCGTTTAATTCAGTTAAATTAAACGTGCAGCTTTCTTTTTGGGAGGTTGAGCTCACTCATTGTTATTTTTATTATTATTATTATTATTATTATTATTATTATTATTATTATTATTATTATTATTATACATTCAGTGTTGTTGATTCAGGTCAGGTCTAATGTGGATTTATGATTTGTAAACGTGTGCAACCTTTCAGCGTCAGATTAGTTTCTGTAAAAAGGTCTGTACATCATGAAGTTCAGTTCAAATGCAGTTAGTCAAATATGAATATAAACATGTTTATACATTAATAGTGCTTGGGTTATTCACAGGACACTGGGATATTTACTGACAAACTTTTAGAAACATGAACTTCATATGAACATGAGTCCATGTCAGTTCATTCGATGCAGAAAGTCGTGTAACTACGTGTTTAGAACCGATGACCACAACAGAACTCTAGAATTGTTCGTGATTATAACGACATGATTCCGAGTCTATTCCAAACTCTCTGGAAGAAGATTCTGGAAAAAAAAAAAATATCCTCAGTTTCTTCGTTACGACTCGGAGCTACATCGCTGAGACTTGCACGGAGAAATTGACCAAGTGATCTCTAAAAAGTAGAAAACCTGAAGCTACACGTCCTCTATAAGGTATGTAGACTATATGCGTGTTGAGCAGAGAGGAGATATTATAACCGGATACAGTATTTGGAAATATAGTGCGTGACTGCGGCTATGTACTGTATATTGATCTATTTCCTAAAGCCTAAAACCGTCAGGAAAATGACAAAATAAATAAATAAATAATGTTACATTAGTCCTACATTATTTATTATCCCTTTGACTATTTATTAGTGAGTAAAATCCGCAAAGCATAGCACATTTATACAAATAACAAGCGAATATCGTCCGCCAATCAGATGAATTTGCCCAGAGACGGACAAAAGAATTTAAACATAACTTTAACCATATAAAAACAAATTAATTAATAACCATATATATTTCTATTGTTCCATAGTTTTCACCAAAAACAAGATGAGGATAGTGAACAAGAAAATGCTGAACAGCGTCATCCTGCCCCATCCTGAAGGCGAACCTCGTGTCCATCCTTGCAGGCGAGGTAGGAAACACACACACACACACACACACACACACACACACACACACACACACACACACACACACACACACACACGCGTTTTTACTCTGTAGCCTTACTAACTGAGCTTCTGACTCCAGAGGATGGTGGCGTCTTCCCAGGTGATGTCAACTACCTGCCTGATGGGGAGAACATCTCTTTTCCCGGCCCTCTGATGAGGTGAGTCCTTCTTTCTCCTCTTATATGCCACACACAAACTGAACATTAAATATGCAGGCTGTATCAGCAGTAATGTTTCGAAACTTATCAACAGGTGGTCAAAGTGTATGTGCAGTAATCCATATCCATTTGTTGCAGCAGTAAGACGCAGATGGAGGACCTGATCCATTTTACCCAGCGGAAATCCCAGGAGTGTCTCCAACATGTGAATGAACCTGACCAAAAGGAGGCCTATTTCTTCTGGAGGATTATGGAGCTGCTCTGCAGTAAAAATGGAGTACGTGTTGTAGTTCTTTATGCGGTGATTGTTTAAGAAAATGATTAATGATTAAAGTATCGAGATATTTTATGTACACGAAAGCAAAAACATTTCTGAGTTGTGAGTCATGAATGAAGGAAAATACCTACCGTAGATGTGTAAGTTAAATGTCTCTTTTACAGAACGTACTGCGGGCTGAAGTCGCTACAGTCCTCTTTAAGGGCTACGGACTTCTGAGGAAAAAGGTATCAAAAGTTTGTTTATTAACAAATCAGCATCACCATCTGTCTGTATTGTATATTGTAATTGATGTGTGTTTTTGTTCGTGTTGTTTGTGCAATTTTTTATTATTTTTATTTTTTTATTTACTAATTTGGCAATTCCTGCTACAGCTAAAGGGTGGTAAGAACAAGGATGGCTGGTGTCTTCCTCTGGCGCAACTTTTGTGCATTGCTGACACAGAAGAGGAGCACTTGAATGCTGTGGTTAACATGGGAGAAAAGCTTGGTATGGATCAGTAACAGTATGTTTTGGAATTCACATGCATCATTAACTATGGACTGTTTCACTGTCCCAGATCCTTACATGCATGTTGGTCTTTCATCTGCAGACTCCGAAGGACTGACCTATGCAGCACATATATGCTACGTGGTGGCAATGGAGGAGCTGGAAACATGTCAGGGATCCAGCTTTGATCTCATTGGCTGTAACAGGTATTTTGTGTGTGTGTGTGTGTGTGTGTGTGTGTGTGTGTGTGTGTGTGTGTGTATGATTATTTTTCCTGACTTGCTACTGACACGTTTCTCTTTGTACCAGTTTGCCGGTCAGCCAATCAGCCTTGAGGGACGCTATTGAGCGAACTGAGGTCTATGAATATGTATGCTCCCTGACCTCAGGGTTCGCCCAGCCAAACTTCCAGGTTGGACTTTCTCTTTTTTTTTTTCTTTTTAATATCGAACGGTCAAATTGAAGTATGAACCATGGTACTAAGAATGAATGACTCTGTCTGTCTTAGATCTACAAGTACTATCATGCCAGCAGGCTAGCTGAGTCTGGCCTTTTTGACCAAGCCTTTGAGTACTGCAAGACCATCGCTAGAGCAATTGCCACTTTCCCTCATGAAATCACAAAGACCACGATGGAACTGACCATTGCGGTAAATACGATTATCAATATTCGTATAATAGTTTCAAGGTTTTAAATGCAAAGTATTGTCTTTATCACCAATTCACTTTCCCTGTCTGTCTTGTAGCTGTCTGAGAGACTACACCAAGGGAAGGGAAAAGAACCTGAGTGGCTGCTGAATCTTCGTCAGCTACACACAGACAAATTGTTTAAGCTGAAGGAATCAGAATGCGGCCTTTTGAACAGTGAGATGTTCGGGCTCCAGCTTCCGCGTCTGGAACGCCACATTACACCATGGGGTATGTTAGAATCCACGATTTGCACGGGAAAAAAAAATTGTATTGAACATTTCTGAATCACACAGCAAGGAATACATAGCAATGTGTTATGCAGAGCAAAAATAAATTAGTAAAAATTAGCCGTGGAGAGAGACATGATGGTGGTATGCTGTGTTTAAGAGGACTATGTGAGCACAAACATACACTGAAATCTAAGAATATGTGGTTTTTAACAGATAATTAATAACAGTGTGTCAGCACAGGTCTGTCACTTCATTAAATGATTTTCTCTTTGTTTAACAGAGGTGTTTGAGTCACGCTACATTCCGGGAAAACTGCTGGGACATGGAGGCTTCGGGAGTGTCTGTGCAGGAGTCTGTAAGGAAGATGGTAAACAGGTAATATGACTGCACATCTACAGTTTATTTGCACTAATCAACACAATGCATTACATCTTATGGACTGTATATGTCCTATTGAGGTTTTATATAAGAATGTAATGATGTGTTGTATATGCGAACAGGTTGCCATTAAATATGTGGGCAAGAGTCGGCATGACACATTCATCACCATTGTAAGTAAACTTCATTTACTTCTGAGATATAGCCCACATTATGTTTAAATGTAGTCATTTCTGCTAACATGATCATAAACTATTCACCTCCCAAACATGTTTTAGATTCAGATTTTATTACCTATCATCCATAATGATAGGTAGTATCAATCCTTTCCATTATAGCATCTCCGCTTACCATAGTTTAGACATATTCACTCCACACCCAGGCTAACCATATCTGTTCTTATTTCAGCCCGGAGAGACACACAGCCTCCCTCTGGAAGTAGCATTAATGAAAATGGTATCCAAGCCATTTCGTTGTGAGAATGTGCTGGAGCTGATTGAATGGTTCGAGATGTCAGACTGCTACATCTTGATCTTGGAGCGACCCAGCCCCTGCATGGACCTCCGTCAATTCGTAAAAAGTCACAAAGGTCGACTGTCAGAACCACTGGCTCAAAAAATCATGCGTCAGGTGGTTCAGGCTGCTCGTCACTGCTGTGACTGTGGAGTTCTTCATCGTGACGTCAAGGGAGATAATCTTCTCATCAACACTGACACTCTGGAAGTGAAGTTGATAGACTTTGGCTGTGGAGATTTGCTGAACGACACCCCCTACAGAGTTTATGCAGGTACGTGCTTTATAGGTATGGGACAGAATTTTAAAAATGCAGTCGAAAACCAGTTTTGTGACGGTGCTCTTTCTCTCTTTTTCACTCAGGAACTAGAGCTTTCTACCCACCTGAGTGGGTATGTGAGGGCGAGTATTTCGGTCGTCCTGCTACAATCTGGAGTCTGGGTGTTCTCCTGTTTCACTTGGTGTGTGGAGACTTACCCTTTCGTAACGAGGACGACATCGTTGATCGGAACATCTGCTTCGCTCCCGGCCTGTCTGGAGGTGAGAAAATGCAAACGCATCACGTTTAGACTTGCTTAGTAAAGTTGGAAAACCTGCATTACAAAATGAATTAAACAGACCGATTCATTTTCAAAAATACGTCTTTGAGTCGTAATTTCTATCTAAATGTCTCTTTTATCATTACACACAGGTTGCCGCGATCTGATACTTTGGTGTCTGGCGCGACACCCTCACTCTCGGCCAACGTTCGAAGAAATCCTCAGCCACGAATGGTTTACAGAACCTCAGAAAAAAGTGAAGGTTAGACAGTGAGGAGAGAATAGACCTAATTATAATGAGCTAAAACATGCTATAATAGTCTAGATCACATGGATTGTACTAGATCAGTATTAAGTTCTGTAACAAAGATTTCTGTGCTTATGTAATTATATTAGATTACGATATTATAATTACGCAGAGGGTGTCATAGATTACTTTTTTTAATCCTTCATCCAGTATGTATATATGATGATAAAATGTTTTTTAAAAGATAAGTATTGAGATAATCTATTTGTAAAAATAAAAACCCATTAACAGGCAAAGTAATCTGTGGCTATATAAATATTGAGCTAAAATAATGCTAACAAATATGTATAACATGTTAATATAATACTTGCAGAACTTTTTGCAGTATTTAAACTAAAGTAAAAGCTGTTTATATATAATTAGTTTCTGAAGATGTAATCTATTAGTAGTCAAATGCTTGCATTACATGCAGTCATATATTAGGCATATCCAATATGATACTCAAACATATTCATGACACATGAATTCATTATGTACAATCCTTTCTTTGTACAGAACCCCGTGAAGAGTGAGACACCTGCTCTCCAACTTCCTCCTGTGGACAGCCACATTACACCATGGGGTATGTTAGAATCCACCATTTGCCCAAAAACTATACTAAACATTTCTGATTCACACAGCAAGGAGTGTACAGTAATGTATATCTAGCAAATTCATAATTCAGTAAAATGTAACTGTGGATTCTTATTTCAATTTAACTTAATTGAATGACTGTCTGTTTGTTTAACAGAGGTGTTTGAGTCACTGTACACTCCAGGAGAGCTGCTGGGAGAAGGAGGCTTCGGGACTGTCTGTGCAGGAGTTCGTAATGCAGATGGCAAACAGGTAATATGACTGCACATTGACAGTTAATTTGCACTGATCAACAAAATGCAGGACTTCGACAATAACACTCGCCCGAATGCCCAGGGAAAGTAAAACGCTATGTCGAGACAGCAGAATGAAAAATCATGTTTTTGGCAGGGACTGGTTTAGTAACCGAACAATGTAATTGATGTTGCTTCAATTCACTTGAATGTTTATTCTCGACAAAATGCAAAACAATTGGTCTAATTTAGTCGTGTGTCGAGTCCAAATAAAGAAACTGCATTATTTGTTGCCAATCACCCACAGAGCAAGGCTTGCAGCTGTCATAGCTATCATACTCATCAGCCCCTGCACTTCACATGACCTTGTCACATGTCTTAATGAGCACTCACACCTGTTCTCTATTAACCCTAAACAGCACCCCTACTTAAGTCATAGGCTGCGTCCAAAATCTGCATTCGATTCAGTAAATACTGTTCAGCCATTGATACAGTACGTACTGATCAGTATATGTGTGTAGTATGAATACAGCCTGGACATACTACATCCGCCACATTACCCATCAGCCCCTGCACTTCACAAGACCTTGCCACATGTCTCACTGAGCACTCACTCCTGTTCTGTATTACCCCTAACCAGCACCCCTACTTATATCCTGGTCTCTGTATGTGTCATTGTCGAGCTTTTGTCGTTGTCGTGCGTATGTGTTCCACCACAGCCTTGCTCTGACTCTGCCTATTTTTGCTTTATATCCACTGGTTACGTTTATGGCTCTTGTTTCATGGTTTTAGTTGTTTGTATTACACTTTTTCCAATAACTGTATCTGCTGAATCTACAAAATTGTGATGGCAGCAAAATGTTGGTGAGTTGGGAATAAGAGGCTAAACGAGTCAGAAACCCTGTTCCCCAATGGAAAAGTTTCCCTGGGTTGTTCGAAATAACAACGTCAATACCAATCCATTGCCATGAATTAAATCGACAACTTTCAAATCGCAGCAGTTTACAAATTATGTGTTCTGTTGAGGTTTTACAATAAGAATGTAATTATGTTTTGTATATGTGAACAGGTTGCAGTTAAATATGTGGGAAAGAGTCAGAACAACAAATTCATCACCATTGTAAGTGAACTTCTACTTCTGAGATCCTGTAGATCTAACAACCACTTTATAGAACAGATGATGTGTCCATTTACTCATTCCTGCTAAAATAATCAAAAACAATTTACCTTCAAATCATGTTTCAGATTTAGATTTTAGATCCCTATCATCCATAATAAACATCCAAGCCATACCTTTGCTTTGTAACATCTCTGTTACCACAGTTTAGGATTATTATAGAACGACTCTCTTGACTCTCTTATTCACTCCAAACCCATGCTAACGTTATCTGTTCTTATTTCAGCCCGGAGAGACACAGCGCCTTCCTCTGGAGGTAGCATTGATGGAAATGGCATCTAAGCCATTTCCTTGTGAGAATGTGCTGGAGCTGATAGAATGGTTCGAGATGTCAGACTGCTACATCTTGATCCTGGAGCGACCCAGCCCCTGCATGGACGTGCATAAATTCCTTAAACATCATAAAGGTCGACTGCCAGAACCACTGGCTCAAAAAATCATGCGTCAGGTGGTTCAGGCTGCTCGTCACTGCTGTGACTGTGGTGTTCTTCATCGTGACATCAAGGCAGAGAATCTCCTCATCAACCCTGCTACACTGGAAGTGAAGCTGATCGACTTTGGATGTGGCGACTTGCTCACTCACACCCCCTACACAGAATTTGAAGGTAAGTGCATAATAGGCATGGAACGGAATCAAAGAGAATGCGGTGTAGAGCTATGTTTTGAAACCTGGCTGATGGTGCTCGTTCTCCCCTTTTTGCTCAGGCACTTGGGCTTTCTCCCCGCCTGAGTGGGTATGTGAGGGAGAGTATTTGGGTCGTCCTGCTACCATCTGGAGTCTGGGTGTCCTCCTGTTTAACCTGGTCTGTGGAGAATTGCCCTTTCATAATGAGGATGACATAGTTTATCAGAAAATGCACTTCGCTCCTGGCCTGTCTGAAGGTGAGAAAATGTAGAAGCATCACCATTTAGACCTGCTGAAGTTGTAAAACATTACAGAAATATTTAATTCAAATATTTAATTTTTAATTTCTATCTAAATGTCCAAGTACTATCTAAAATATCTCTTTACTGCATACACAGGTTGCCACAATCTCATATGGTGGTGTTTGGACCAGGACCCTGAATCTCGGCCAACCTTCGAAGGAATCCTCTGCCATGAATGGTTTAAAAACCTTCAGAACTAAGTCCAGGTTAGAAAACAAGAAGAGAATAGACCTAATTAAAAAGAGCTAAGGCATGCTATAACAGTCTAGATTAGATTTTAAATTGTACTTGGTCAGTAGTTCTGTAGCAAAGATTGCCGTGCTTTTGTAATTATATTAAGGACACTTAATAATATGAAGGCCAAAGTATAAAATCATGAAAAAACTATTTGTATTTGATCCTAGTCTATTTTCATATCTAACTGTATCTTTTTTTTTTTTTTTATTCTGCAGATCCCTGCTGTTTAACACCTTTACACCCTCACTTACATGAACAAATAAAGAAATGAATAAACAAACAAACAAATGAACAAATAAATAATTGTTTGAATGAATGAATAAATAAGCAAGCAAACATGCAAACAAGTGAATATGTAGTCTTTGTCGTCGTCGTCGTCCCCCCCCCAAAAAAAATAAAAATAAATAAATAAATAAACCAACATTCAGAAAGCAGTTGGGAGAAGCATGTGGAACCACCTTTTGCAACAACAACTTTAATGAGACATTTTCTGTAGGAGCTCATCAGTTTCTCATCATTTAGGAGAAAATGTTGGCCCACTCTTCTTTATAACATTGCTTCAGTGTTATAAAGAAAATGTCTACCTGGACGCCTATATCTGTGGGGGTGGATTCTTCAGTCCTCTTTGGTGAGTGCGAAACATCATCCTAAGACAGGGCAAAAGGAAATATACAAAAGAGGGAGACAACAGAACAGTCCATTTGAAGGTGGATAAAGTTGACTAGTTTCTTTTCAAAAGATGAGAAACCCTTCAATTTATTTGTGCCTTATAAAACTTCCATTTCATCACATCAATTTACAATACCCCCCACAATTTTTGAAATGTAGCCTCACTTTTCCTTTGTAAATGTCTGATTGGTTTTCTGACTTAGGATTTACATCATTGGTGGCGCGCTGGAAAGTTTCCCCTTCCAAGTCATGTAGATATTTTTCAATTTTCCTCTACAGTTTCAGACACAACATTATGAGAGAGACAGCTTCACAACTCTAGACTATTTTGTCATTAGTTTAGATCAGTGGTTCTCAACCTTTTTTGAGTCACAACCCCTGAGAATGATAATCAGAATAAGGCTATAGGGTTCACAAGGCTAGTGCGGGGTGGCACCCTCTACCTGTATGCTCCCTTCACTTTTTGCCTACAGACAGAATAATAAATTACATTTTAGCATTGCTGCTGTGCTTAGATCGGTGTCTTGAGTTGGTATAACATTACTTTTTCTGAGAAGCCATCTCCATAGGTGGTGGAGGCTTCTACTTTACCAGCTGTCACATATGTTATGAATATGTAGGACAATGTTATCCTGTTCATAACAGATATTCCTAACCATAAACAACAATGCACAGCTATGGAACAACACAGCCACTGGGGACTATATTATTATGACATAAAATGATTAGCTCACAGAGGCTGCATAATATTTTACTGACACTAAAGCCAGAATGCTAATATATAGACTGCCTTTACGAACAACGCGGTTTGTAGTAAATGTACGTATTGTAGAACCACACTTTACGTAAAAATACACACACATTCTCGTGAGATCACGTTACGGAATAACTGCTAAACAAACCAATAGTGTAAATAAGAACAGGGGTCCAAATTGTCTTTATTAGTACTGTATTAGTGGCAGTTTAGCCATAATTATTGGTTTATTCTGGTCAATAAACCTAAATATCACTCTATAAGTGCCATAATTAACTTTAAAACTTTCACTATAGAACAGGGGTCCAAATTGTCTTTTACACTATTACTATTACACTATTTTAGCAATTTATAACTGTAAAACCAGCACTAATTAAACAAAGTTACTAGCTTCATATTGTTCAATTAACTTAATAGATGGTGAAGTACATTACTACACAAAAATAATATATGGTTTGCTAAGTTGTAAATAATGACTAAAAGGCGTTTACTGTACATTCAGTTAATCATTAATTACTAGCTTATTTTTGCTTATTTATCACATGAATGTGGATCAAATGTTTAATCAATTTTAAATAATGGCTAATATGCCCTTACTATATGTTAAGTTAATCATTAATTACTAGTGTGTTCGTGCCTAACTAATACACAATTACCTTTGAGATCTGCCTTCCTCCCCTTCCCCTTCAGGTTCTCTCACGTAGCATCCTATACTGTATAGTCATTTTATGCCAATCTGTTTACATTTATAGAGGTAAGAAGACACATATCTATCTAAGAAGACAAATATGTATCATCTCCATCTCTTGTTTCTTGTTCCTTGACAGACCCAAATGAAAAGGACAGTGATTCCCAAACCACAGAGGAATGTTGCCTGAATGATTGTTGATGAGTATCAAGCCACAACCTTGACAGAGACTCAGAAGAAGCTGAAAGAAATGGAGGAGGAAAATGAAAAATTGAGAAATGACAACAAAAAAATTAAGAAACATGCTCATTGGAGGCAGGTATTACAGTTATTTTACTGTTGTGGTGAATCAGTTTACATTGTTTTTACAGTGTTTGCACTTCAGACTTTTAAATTATTGTTGAACTGCTATTCTGTTTCAATGTTATTATTTAACTTGCTATGTAACGTTGAGACAAAGAATTTAATAATAGTAATGATAATAATTATTGGTAATGATTATTGGTATATGACAAGAAACCTGAAACTTATCCAACCTCTGTAACATTTGGTATTACATGGCTTTGTAAAACGCATCATTAACATTGAATGTATCAGCTTGCATGACCATATGTACACATAGGAGGTAGTCGAATAGGTAAATAGATATAAGAGATTGCTTTATCATATATTATTTTGTTACATTTTTGTTGCTAGAGCTACCAAATCTGATAAATGAAGTGAAGATGGCCCTGAAGTGTTCGTCAGCATCGTCAGTCAGCTCTGACTTGGAAGGTGGACGTGGTTTGCCACAGAGTATTACAGAGCCCTTCCCACCGAAAGCAGTATCCACAGAACAGGTAGTGTACTAGTTTATCTAGACAGTGAAGACTGCACTTTTTGATGAACCATTTGGTAATCAGTATCTATATAAAACTATTGCAGCCCTTGGCAACACTGCATAATAAATTGCTTTCGTACTCTTTCTAAAAACAGGTGGAAATTTCTCCTGGATCTAATGTATTCGTTGACAGTTTGCCTCCTGTTTTGTGAGAACACTCCTGACGGCAGTGTTCCCAATTGATGTGCTCCTTGTGAGCAATCTTCGGGGAACATCCAGGGATTCTGGGCCAAAATGCCAGGCTCTTGACAAAATGAAAGTGGAAGCTATCTACAGTAAGTTTCAAATCAGTTCAGAGTATTGTAATTATGTAGAGTGAGTATTTTTGATCCTTATTATATTGCTGCACTATGGGGTATGATTAGGGGTTCAAGCACGAAGTGCTGAAACCCTATTGTAATTGTTATTATTATTATTATTATTATTATTATTATTATTATTATATACAAAGTGATCCACCGGGAGTAGGTTAAGTAGTGGCAATCCCCTATCAAACTCACAACTTTCTGGGGTCCCTAAACATTAGACCACCCACCACCCCCATGTTGCTGTTGATTTGTCTAACTTGATATGTAGTCAAAAACTGTTACTGTTACTGTTAAAACCTACTACTTCAGGGAGAAAGTTTTATATTGGATGATTGTTCAGCTATTTAGGATTTTCGCAAAATAAAAATGTTAAGGTCTAATCAGTTGATCACAGAGATACGTTAGTGTTTTGTTTATTTCAGGCTAATTTTAAGATGAATTCGCTGAGGTTTCAAAAGGTAAGGATGTTAACTAATAAATTTCCATGTAGTAGCTGATGACACATTTTACGCAAATCCTCCACTCATGTCTCTTAAATTAAGGAGGTCTGTGTGTGTGTGTGAGTGTGTGTGGTGAGGAGGAAGAGAGCAGCTGAGCAGTTTAATTCACTTCACTTTTATACAAAGCAAAGATGCTCTCATCAGTGCTGCTGCTGCTAACAGTTGCATTCTGTACGTCTCCATGTTGGCTGAATGAGTTTAGATTTAATACCTGGTTGTGAAAATGATTTGAAGACATTTGATGATGTTCTATCGTTGTTATTCACAGGTGGTGTTGGCGGTGTGGAGCTCACTCAGTCAGCCTCTGTGCTCGTGAAACCTGAAGAGTCATTCTCCATCTCTTGTAAGACTGCAGAGTCGAGCTATTGTGTTCACTGGATACGGCAACCTGCTGGGAAAGCACTGGAATGGCTCGGATATCTGTGTAGCGGTGGTAGCACTAATCTCAAAGACACAACGAAGAGCAAGATCAGTTTCGGCCAGGACACATCCAGCAGCACAGTTTATTTAAGAGGACAAAACTTTCAGACTGAGGACACGGCTGTATATTACTGCGCCAGACACACAGCACTACAAACTCACTGCAGCCCTGTACAAAAACATCCCTGTTCATTTTCCTCTCTAACTCCCCTATAACTAAAAGTATAAGCATTCAAATTCACAAGCCATATAATTATTCATTCAGGTGCTCATTCATCTTCAGTAAATGATTGAACCTGGTCAGATTGGTGGATCCAGAGTCCATCCCAGGAATACTGAATGTACACCCTGGATGTGACACCACATTCACACAGACACACTTATACCAAAGGGGCGATTTAGAGAAGCCGAATCACCTGCCTCACTCCTGGTTTCAATTCTTTTTTGAAGCAGAAGAAGAGAATAGTTTCAATGTCAAGCTACTTAAGGATATTCGATTTCTGCCGTGCTATCTGGTCACTAGAGATTACAATTATTATATATATATATATATATATATATATATATATATATATATATATATATATATATATATATATATATATATATAATTTTAAAATACCTGAACTAAAATCTTATCAATCCGCTATTTCTCTCTGTATTCATCAGTTAAAGCCTCTAGAGGGCAGCCTATACCAGAATGAAAATGATTTGACTGCATGGGGCATTTTCTATTGCACAGTTTAGATTATAATGTTAAATATAGAGCCCAGTTTTAATGCCACCAATAAACAAGTTTTAGCTACATGCTGCTCTGAAAACACTGCAATAATTCACCGTGTGAGAGTGGCAAATATGGAAGCAGTGATTCACAGCAGTTATTTTAACACCCTCTCTTCTATATCTATAAAATATAGGACAAAAATGGGACAGCGGTAGCTCAGTGGTTAGGACGTTGGTCTACTGATCAGAAAGTTGTGAGGTCAAATCCCAACACCACCAATCTGCCACTGTTGGGCCCTTGAGCAAGGCCCTTAATCCTCAATTGCTCAGATGTATAAATGAAATCAGTGTAAGTTGCCCTGGATAAGGGCGTCCGCCAAATGCCGTAAATCAAATAAAGCTTAAAAATGTACATTTACATCATGAGCATTATAAAAACATTAACCAGTAAATTTATACACATGAGAATAATTTTAATACAATTCTATAGAGTGCAGCCTATACAGGGCTGATAATGACATTATGGCAAAGATTCAGTTAACGTTTCACTGCAAATGTAATAAGAAGAAATAATTACTTCATTATTTATTTATTTATCTAGTTATTTATTTTTTTTATTTATATTAAATAGAGACTAAATGGGATGTGACTGTGATTAACAGCTGCAGAGCTGCACTCAACACAGCTTCTCTGTAATATTTATGCAAATCTCCATCTCCGCTTGTAATATTAGCACCGTGCTTATCTAGAGAGGAAGCGGTTCTCATTAGTCCTCCTTCAACACAAACATGTTTGCTTCAGCTCCACTGCTGCTGCTGGCTCTCGCCCCCTGTGAGTGTTTGGATTTAAGCTTTATTACTTCATCTGATCCTTTCAGTTCAACATGTCAACCTTTTCTTTTTCTCTTTTCACAGATGTGTTCTGTGCTACTGAGCTCATCCAGCCAGACTCAGTGGTTATAAAGCCAGGAGAGACTTTAACCATCACCTGTAGAGTGTCTGGAGCTTCTATCACTGATAGCAGCAGCCACTATGGAACAGCTTGGATTCGACAACCTGCAGGAAAAGCTCTGGAGTGGATCAACAGCATTTATTATGAAGGGAGTATTTATAAGAAAGATTCACTTAAAGACAAGTTTGTCATCTCTCGAGACACTTCCAGTAACACCGTGACCTTACAGGGACAGAACATGCAGACTGAAGACACAGCTGTGTATTACTGCGCTCGTGATCCACACTGACACGACAAGCTGCAGCGCTGCACAAAAACATCATCTTCATCACAATTCAGTTCTTTATTTAAATAATAACCACATTTAACTGATTAACTAATCCCCACATTACATCACTTTAGCATAGACACTTAGGTATTCGTTTAACAAAAACTAATACAAAAGTTTACTCAGTTCATAGTTATTAAGAATATACGTATTATTTTGAAGCAGAACTCAGAGAAGGATGATTTTAGGACATTGTATTTTATTTGTTCTCATTTCATGTAAGTTTCACATTTCTTCATGTGGTGATTACTAGGAAAATGAGCCATTCTGTCCTGATAAGCATTATAACATAGCATTACCTAGTTATACTCTTCTCTTCCAGATTCTTATGGACAGTCCCTGACCTCCTCTGCTTCTGTGGTGACAGAAGAGAGACCTGGAGACTCAGTCACTCTGTCCTGTACTGTCTCCGGATTCTCAATGGGCAGCCACTACATGCACTGGATCCGTCAGATACCAGGACGAGGACTGGAGTGGATCGGATGCATTGCTGTTTATTATTGTGCAAAGACAGACAGAGCTGTACACCTCAGTGAGAGGACTGTACAAAAATTAAACCTCCCATTTGTCTTAAGTTTATTTTGAGTTAAAACTTAGTGTACAATTTATGGAAGTCCATCACATCCTAAATATTAAATGATTATAGACAAGATGAAAGCATAATAAATAATGAATGGATAGAAAAATCTGCGGTCAGATTTACCTAAATGTTTGACTTGCACTGTATATATTTATATTTTGTATATTTATATTTCTGCACCCACATTAGAAATGATGAACATTATGCTTTTCATTATGCTTTAAGTCCTCTGAGAGGCGCTCTTTCTCTACTTACACAACATCTACCCAACATGTTGAGGTTAAACTGACTGAGAGATTAAAACGACTGAGAGTGGACTGATGTCCTCCTGGGATTTCCATTCTCTAATCCTAAATTTGGCCTTCATTAAATCCTCAAGCATGAATAATAATTAATCGCCCTAAATTTAGCATCTAATCCATGTTGTGAGTTTCTCTAAATGTATAATTCCCTTTATTATTGATATATAAATAACTGAAGTTGGTAAAGAGATTTCCGTCATAGAAAATATTTGTTCCATTAAAAAGCCACATATCCTCCATAAGATGAATCTCCTCATCATGATTTAAAAATGTTTTAAATATGTTCTCCTCCCATCATCAGCAGATATGCAAATACAAGCGTCAGGGCTGGATATCACTCTATTTATGTGATGTGATGGTCTCTGTTAAACTTTGGAGAACAGAGAAGACCCCAGTACAAACAACACACACCATGTTCTCTACATCTCTACTGCTCCTGCTGGCAGCTGCTTCCTGTGAGTGCTTTATCAAATTCATTCATTTACTACAATAACAATAAATGTGCAGCATATATTGTGTGAGATATCACCATGTGTTTTCCTCCACAGATGTGCATGGTGAGGAACTGACTCAGCCTGCTTCCATGACAGTCCAGCCAGGCCAGAGTCTCTCCATCCCCTGCAAGGTTTCATATTCAGTTACCAGCTATTATACAGTTTGGATCCGACAACCTGCAGGAAAAACTCTGGAGTGGATTGGACGCATCAGTAGTGATGGGAGTACAGCTTACAGTGACAAACTGAAAAATAAGTTCAGCATCTCCAGAGACACTGCTACTAACACAATAACAATTGGAGGACAGAATCTGCAAACTGAAGACACAGCTGTGTATTACTGCGCAAGACACTCACAGTGACACAGAATAGTGGATTCCCCTTACAAAAACTCTGAGACATGTTAGAGACATCCTCTCAATGTAACTAATAAACCATCTCAGTCACACTGTTACTTTCTAACATTGGAATTAAGTTGTATTAGCTTCTGACATTTTTAAACACACAGTAGTCATTTTTAAGCCTAATATACTGTACATTCTTCAAAGACTGTTGATTTTGAATCATAATTACTCTCTCATTGTATAGAATATTGAATAAACAATTGGAATAAATGTTTAATCAGTAGATTGAGGAATAATACAGCATGTTTGCAGCAGTGTGTTGTGTTTAACACACAGTCTGTTCTCATAGTTTGAGGTGCAATATTTAAAACAGCTGAAGGAGGCAGCAGAGCTCAACAAATAAAGTGAACAAAAACTGCATACAGACTGCATTCTCATGAGACTTCACTATCACTCATTATCAGATAAATAACTGGATTTTGTATTTTTTTTTTTCTTTTAGACGATAACCATACTATTTGTTTGTATAATTTCTGTGCTTCTCCTTACTTAGATTTACTGCTGATGTAACATTTTAAAAAGCAAAATGAAGGGAAAATTATAATGAACAAAAAGAACAGATAAAATATACATCCTACCCTTCTTTACCTATAATTATCTGCAGGTTGGTAACAGTAACTCGTCATGATGGCACCAAAGGGAGCAGAACTACATTACCCATCAGCCCCAGCATGTCACATACCTCACTAATCACTCTCACCTGTGTCTCATTATGTCTCATTAGCACCACTATTTAAGTTCTAGTTTTTCAGTGTCACCATCAAGCTTATGTTGTATGTTGGTGTGAGTCTCTCTAACAAATCCACGTTTCATGTTAATGATCCCTGTTTTCTCAATTTTGTTTGTTCTTTACACAATAATTTATCTGCACTTGTATCCACCACCTCTACAATTCCTGACACTCCACTACATCACACCACCTGGTCCTTGATTATTTTCCTATAACAACACACCCCCAAGTGTTTTACTCCTTACTTAATGTGGTTATAGTCAAGTTTGTTCTCTGGATATAAATTCACCTGAAATCATGTCTTAAAGTTCTTATTTGTTGAAACATGAGCAAAACATAAAAATAAACATGACACAATGTTCCATTTTTTTTTTTTTTATATATATTTAAACTCACAGGTTAGAGATGTTCAAGAGATGGGGAGGTTTTCACATGTAGAGGAATCCATCATGTTTTGACCCTAAGATAAGGAGTGTCTCTATGCAAATGTCCTTCCCTGTTATATATTTAAGCAATGAAGACCAAGAGCTTTTACTTATTCTGCTTCAACACACACCATGATCTCTACATCCCTACTGCTGCTGCTGCTGGCAGCCGTACACTGTAAGTGTTTTTACATTTGACATATAATACAGTTTTGGTTACTTATAGCTTTTTGCTTTTACAACATTAAAATAACTTTTCTTTAACAGGTGTTCACTGTGTTGAGCTGATCCAGACCGAATCCACAGTATTAACCCCTGGTCAGTCAATGACTCTGACCTGTAAAGTGTCTGGATATTCATTAACTGATAGCAGCTACTGTACATTCTGGATACGACAACCTGCAGGAAAAACTCTGGAGTGGATCGGATATATATGTGGTAGCGGTGGCACTGGCTACAGTGAGAAACTGAAAAGCAGGTTTCAGGTTTCCAGAGACACGTCCAGCAGCACAGTAACATTAACAGGGCAGAACATGCAGACTGAAGACACAGCTGTGTATTACTGCGCTCGTTACCCACAGTGAGACAGATCAACAACATCCCTGTACAAAAACACCTCATACAAAGGCCTATTAGTCCACAAGTCAACACTTATCTATCCAAGTCTAACTACAAAATATAATCACACAAATGAGAAAAAAGTGGTTAAAGTTATCTTTTAGACGTTTATAGTTTAGATTTTAAACCACATTTCTAAGGAGCGAGTGCTTTCTCAAATTCATTCATTTAAATGTGCAGCATATATTGTGTGAGATATCACCATGTGTTTTCCTGCACAGATGTGCATGGTGAGGAACTGACTCAGCCTGCTTCCATGACAGTCCAGCCAGGCCAGAGTCTCTCCATCCACTGCAAGGTTTCATATTCAGTTACGGGCTATCGTACAGACTGGATCCGACAACCTGCAGGAAAAGCTTTAAAATGGATTAATACCATTGAACACCATGAACTCACAGGGTCAGAGCATGCAGACTAAAGACGCAGCTGTGTATTACTGCACTTGTGAACCACACTGACACGACATTTATTTAAATAATAACTACATTTAACTGACTGAATGATCCCCACATTACAAACACTTCAGCATAGACACCTAGTATAATTATTTATCAAAAAATAATACAGGTTTACTCAGGTCATCGTTAATAAGAGTATAATAATATCTTTTTTAGCTGCTTGAATATCCAGTTAACATTCCCCTTGCTTTAAATATTTAAAAGCTTTAAAATATTTACTCCCTATATTCATGCTTGGGGAGTAACGGGACACATGTAACGGCGTTACGTAATCAGGATACAAAAAAACTGGTAACTGTAATTCGTTATAGTTACATCAAAAAACAAAGTAATCAGATTACGGGTACATTTTGTAAAAAATTGGAATACAATCAGGATTACTTTTGCAGGGCTCCAGACTGCACCTAAAACGGTCGTATTTGCGACCAAAAATATTAATTTGAGAATGATTTTTTTGCTGAGACAATATAAATTTACACGTTATGATTTAAAAATTGCATGTCTTTTTAATTGCGTGCTCTGTGAGGAGGAGCCTCTCGCATAATTTGTTGTGTTGAGGTAATAAATAGAGGTCCTGCGCATGAAGTTCAGATTCATCCAGAGCACCAAAATACGCTCAGGGAAAGCGGGGATCAGCTTTCAGCCTCAGAAAGACATGTCAAAACGAAAAATATCAGACTTTTTCAAACAGTCCTCATCTCTGTCGAGCACCGATGCTGATGGCACACCTGCTAATAAAAAACCAGGCCCCAGTTGTGCCAGCATGAGAGAGAGAGAAAACCACGGAGACACAGAGGATCATCTTTCCGTGTCAATCGATGAACGCCCAAGCAAAAGTGCAGAAAGGCATTTTAAGACTTCTTGGATTCAAGAGTTTGCATGGCTCAGGTATGATCATCGCACACAGAAAATGCAGAGAAATAGCGGGAAACGGATTTCATTACCGGAACGAACCATTTCAAGAAACAGGCCGTGAGAAAACAGGGCGATAGTCAAAAGCATAAAAAAGCTCGTGACTATGTAATCACAGAGAGCTCCACAAAAAACACCGTCAGCACAAGCAGTGTCTTGTGCATGTGAGCTATGTGATGATACAGAATGGAAAGAGCTAAAAATAAAATTTAACACCGCCTATATGATTTACTAAATTTACCTCTCCAATATTGCTAATGAAGAAAAATTGACTGGATGTGTGCAAGACGCGTGACAACGACACAGCATGTGCTTTGAGCAGAATGCATCTAGTTGAGATTTTGCTTGTCCTACCGATTTTAGCTGCTCGGTGCGAACGTGGATTTTCAGCTCAAGACAGGATAAAATCAAAAGTACGCAATTCAACCTTGGAAGACTTGATCAGGATCAGCACAGAGGCCCATCACTTGAACAGTTTGATCCTGAACCATGTGTCAAACGCTGGCTTTCTGCAACACAGAGGAGGCCAAACTCCACTCAGTGGCCAAGTGATGCTCATAATGATGGTCAGTGACACTGACTCAGATTCTGTGTAAAGAACAATTCTGTGTGACTGTATATAGTTCTCAAGTTGGAAAAGACATTCAGTTCCCACTTTAAGTGACCTTGGATGAAAATGCCGAAGCTGTAAAAGGAGTCCAGATGTACACACACACACATGGCAGGATGACTGTGTGACTTTAAAATTTTCAAATGTAAGTTCATACTTATGTGGCACTTAAAAAATCATTTGGCACCTGTTTTATTTTCTTTTTTTTTTTTCTTATAGCAGCCAGTGGCTCCTTAACAGATTTGTTTGTCTGGAGCCCTGCTTTTGACGTAACACAATACAGACAGCTGCATGAATATAGTTCTGGTTCTCTCTTGCCAGTTGTGACTCACATGAGCAACAAATTTATTCATTTTATTAAAACAAATCCAAACACTGAACATGTTTTAAGCTCTAAAATAAGCTCTAAATAAAACTATTTTAGATCATATTGCTTTTCTCTTGACTTTATTTACATATGAGACCTTGAAGTAATCCAAAAGTAATCAGATTACATTACTGTCATATTGTGATACTTGGATTACGTTGCTGATTACATTTTTTATGAAGTAATTTGTAACTGTAACATATTACATTTTTAAAGTAACCCTCCCAACCCTGGTCATATGATGTCATCACAATGCACAATCGGCCACAGCCCTTTGTTCAGTGGTTTCAGCTGATTCCACATTCACTCTTATAGAGCCAATCATGGACCACAGTGTTAATGAAGCTCCTGGGCAGAATAAATTGTAATCTAACTATACTTTTGCATCACTAATATCAAATAACCTACATATTTCCTCCTATATACAACACATATTGCTTGAACTGATCATGTTTTGCCTGAATATCAGAATGTTTCTTATAGTCTATAACTCCTCTAGGGGCTGGACATGCAAATGAGACTTTCCCTTTATAAGCACAGACTCCAGCTGCATTATTTCCACTTAGTTTAGACTGTTTTCAGGAACAGCCATGCAACCACAAAGCATTTACTGTTTTATTTTGACATTATTGACCATAACCCGTGAGTAACAGCTTATTCGTGCATGTATCACTAATATAAATTGTGTAATTCTGTAAGACCATGAAATGATTAAATGTATTTGACAGGTTGCGGATGTCAGACACTAACCGAGTCTGAGCCGGTGGTCATTAAACCTGGAGGATCTCATCAACTCACCTGTACCTACTCTGGGATTAGTGATGATAATGCAGACATGTCCTGGATTAGACAGGCTCAAGGAAAAGGCCTTGAGTGGATCTCATTCATTTCTGCTCCGAGTGGTAGTAATAAATACTACTCCCAGTCTGTTCAGGGAAGATTCACCATCTCCAGAGACAACAGCAAGAAGCAGGTGTATCTGCACATGACCAGCCTGAAGACTGAAGACACAGCTGTGTATTACTGCGCTCGGACAACACACTGACACAAACAGCTGCAGTGCTGTACAAAAACTTCACATTCACTTACAGCTTCATTTATTTTAAGTGAAGCTCAAATATTCACACTAGAGTCACATGTTAGTGTCTAATTCACCGAGTTAAATAAATCCACAGAGCTTCATACTGTGTGTATAAAATGTTCAACTGCTGTTTCAAACTGATGTTTTTAATGTCATTCAGATGAAAAAGAGGGTGTGTGCTGTTCAGATGGATTCTGGGATATGTGAATTTACCAGTTATATCTGGTTCAGCCCAGACTGTAGATTCATGCAGTCTATCAGTGACAGTGGTGTCAGGTGATTACACAGAGTGACACGCCCTCTAAACTAGATCTCCGTAACACATCGTCAGTAGCGACCGAGAAGGTGGATGTGAAACCTGACCAAGAATCTCATCAACATGAAATCAGCAATTCCTCTCTGTATCAGTTAAAGCCTCTAGAGGGCAGCCTATACCAGAATGAAAATGGTTTGACTGCATGGGGCATTTTCTATTGCACAGTTTAGATTATAATGTTAAATATAGAGCCCAGTTTTAATGCCACCAATAAAAAGTTTTAGCTACATGCTGCTCTGAAAACACTGCAATAATTCACCGTGTGAGAGTGGCAAATATGGAAGCAGTTATTCACAGCAGTTATTTTAACACTCTCTCTTCTATATCTATAAAATAAAACTTAAAAAGTTGACATTTACCAGTAAGTTTGTACACATGAGAAAAATCTGTCTTCATGTAATTCTCTAGAGTGGGATGTGACTGTGATTAACAGCTGCAGAGCTGCACTCAACACAGCTTCTCTGTAATATTTATGCAAATCTCCATCTCCTCTTGTAATATTAGCACCGTGCTTATCTAGAGAGGAAGCGGTTCTCATTAGTCCTCCTTCAACACAAACATGTTTGCTTCAGCTCCACTGCTGCTGCTGGCTCTCGCCCCCTGTGAGTGTTTGGATTTAAGCTTTATTACTTCATCTGATTCTTTCAGTTCAACATGTCAACCTTTTCTTTTTCTCTTTTCACAGATGTGTTCTGTGCTACTGAGCTCATCCAGCCAGACTCAGTGGTTATAAAGCCAGGAGAGACTTTAACCATCACCTGTAGAGTGTCTGGAGCTTCTATCACTGATCGCAGCAGCCACTATGGAACAGCTTGGATTCGACAACCTGCAGGAAAAGCTCTGGAGTGGATCAACAGCATTGATTATGATGGGGATATTTATAAGAAAGATTCACTTAAAAACAAGTTTGTGGTCTCTCGAGACACTTCCAGTAACACCGTGACCTTACAGGGACAGAACATGCAGACTGAAGACACAGCTGTGTATTACTGCGCTCGTGAGCCACACTGACACGACAAGCTGCAGCGCTGCACAAAAACATCATCTTCATCACAATTCAGTTCTTTATTTAAATAATATCCACATTCAACTGACTGAATAATCTCTACATTACACCTCAATGCCTAGATATATGGATACAGTTCAGTCATGAATGTACAGAAAATAAAGTAATTGTATACAGAGAGAGAGAGAGAGAGAGAGAGAGAGAGAGAGAGAGAGAAACCTGAATGGTCCTTCAGAAAATTATTTTTTTTCTAAATGACTTCTGTTTAAACAAGTTGCTGATTAGTCACATATATAGTTCACCCAGAGTTTGTTAGGTATCATACCTAAACAAATAGTGTTTACCAAGAGCTCTCAGTCAAAACAAATTCTGGAAAAAATATTAATCAAAGTTTGATTTTAAAAAGTATACATCAATTTAAATTCATTTTTTATTACTTTGCTACAGATGAGACATTTTTATTTACAGCAAGAACATTTTAAAGTCTCTTTAAAATGACTTTTTGACATTCAAACTAATGATTAAAACTACATATATTCATTAACATTTAACAGTAACGGAGGAACGCCACCGAATGCAGCAAAGTAAAAGTACATTTCTGTGATTAAAAATGAACTTGAGTAAGAGCATAAGTATGGCCAGTTAAACCTACTCTTAAAAGTACATTTAAAAAAAAAAAAAAGTTACTCAAGTAAATGTAACGAACTACATGTTGCCCGTTACTACCCACCTGTACTGATATTTTTCGAAAAGATTTGATTGTCATATCTGCACATTCATTCTCCCTTTTCACAGGCTGCCATGACTTCATCCAGCACCATGTCACTCAGATTAAACACCTGACAGATAACTGTTATTAGAGATGATATTTTTTGTCTTGTGTAGCAAAATTCTAAGTTAATAAATGCAATGTTATACATCACCACAGTCACAAGGAAACGTACTCTTATGTCTGAGGGTATTATTCATGTAAAACATTTAGTGTACACTACATAACCTGAATCAGGAGAACTACAAGATTCAAAAACGTTGACGCAGTTATGCATCTTTACATGAGTAATATGTGATCACATATGAAAAACCGGTTGCATTTCAACGTTATGCCATGAAATTGTACACGAGAATTCAAACATATGTGAGATCATGTGAATAAAGATCCAGGAAAAAAAAGAATAATTTGAAATAAATCACATGTTAAAAATAAAAACACACTCCAGGTGAAAAAATATGAAATAAAAATGAATGAATTGTTCAATAAATAACATTATTTTTAAAAAAAAGTTTCTACTTGGACCATTCTGTTGTAGGGTTCTACATAGAACCTTATAATCATCCACTCATCACTACACTGAGCAGCCTGTGGTTGTGGATTTAATACATCCATAGTGGTCATGGACACTCCCTATTCAAATAGAGTCGGGTATAAACAGCATGTTCTTGGCTGTTCTAGTTTCCAGTGAGCTCTGTGATAGATAACACTCCCATACACTTTACATCTGGGTGAAGCAGAACTCAGAGAAGGATGATTTTAGGACATTGTATTTTATTTGTTCTCATTTCATGTAAGTTTCAGACTTTTTCATCTGATGATTACTAGGAAATTGAGCCATTCTGTTCTGACAAACATTATAACAACATTACCTAGTTATACTCTTCTCTTCCAGATTCTTATGGACAGTCCCTGACCTCCTCTGCTTCTGTGGTGAAGAGACCTGGAGAGTCAGTCACTCTGTCCTGTACTGTCTCCGGATTCACAATGAGTAGCTACTGGATGCACTGGATCCGTCAGAAACCAGGACGAGGACTGGAGTGGATCGGAGGCATTGACGGTGGAACTGGCACTGCATTCGCTCAGTCTCTGCAGGGCCAGTTCTCCATCACTAAAGACACCAATAAAAACATGCTGTACCTAGAAGTGAAGAGTCTGAAAGCTGAAGACACGGCTGTTTATTACTGTGCACGAGGCTCACACTGACACAACAGACTCCAGAGCTGTACACAAACTTACACAAGCACGTCCTCATGAGCTGTAAATATTCCCTCAGCAGGAAACTGAACCCCAGAGACATTTATTATAAACATCAGCATCCATTCACACTCAGCACTCAGATTTTACCTCTTCATTCCAAACACATCTGCAAACTTTTCAAGCTAGTTTTACTAATTACTAATAATCCCATGCAAATAAATGTGATATGTGGGCATTGCATTCTTTACCGGTAATTGACGTATGAAAGAACAAAGCACAAACACGTTGGTAAGGGATGTTATTTTTATCATTTCACCAAATGCAAGCTCAGAGAGTCTAATGAAAACTTTTATTTATATTGTGTATTTATTGGATCCTACTGGATAACCTGGATTAGACACACAGCTGAAAAATGACAGTTTCTGAAAGGACTGGATGCGTTTGTGCTGTTTCCAGCAGTGTGTTGTGTTTAAAACACAGTCTGTTCTCATAGTTTAGGGTGCAATATTTCAAACAACAGAAGGAGGCAGCAGAGCTCAACAAATAAAGTGGTGGGAAAAAAAGCCACTGGAGTTAGAAATTCCAGCAAACTAATAGGCATCCCAGTCCCAATACACACCTCTAGTCTAAACCAGACTTCTTGCAAGATTTCTAAAAAACAATCCTCTTATATGTATCATTATCTGTTCAGAACACATTATCACTTCATTCCAAATAATGTATTCATATCTCTACATCCCTACTCCTTACACAAAACTTCACTATATCAACAAAGCAACAACAAACATGTGTAGCAGTTTTTTAATCCATTTAAGTTGATAGTCCATTATATACTAATAAAATAGTAAACCTAAGCTTTTTATATAGGCTATATATATATACCATCTACAGTTAATCTATCATTAATAATCCAGTAGCTCACTTCTACTGAGGTAAAACTCATCAAACTTGCTTTTAAAGGAAACAGTGTCTGGAATGAGGGAAGACACAAGTATTATCTCTCAGAACTAGGAACAGAGGCATCATCTAAATAACAACAGCAATAACACACCCAACATATCAATTCAGACAGCTTATATAAATGTAAAAGACAAGATGTAAATGTTAAATAAAAAGCGTTCAGTTGCTAATTGAAGTAAAACATTGAGGTTATTTATTCATTATATAAAATATATTCATTAATAATCAACAACCATCTCTAAAGTGAAGGAAATTAATAAATCATAAGAACTTTGAAGGCTACTTGCATGTACACCAATTATTAAAAACAACCACTAAGCTGAACTGGCAAACTGTAAAATGTGACATCGCTCTCATCCTTGGCACATGCAAAATCAGCCTGTGGAGGTTCATATTATAGACTTGACTCTATTGGTTAAAAGGAAGTCTATGCAAATCCATCCTGTTATTATTTGCTCTGCATAAAAATCAGCTTGTTGCTCAGCTAAAGCTCATATCACCCAACTGAATTACAGAACTTCCAACCATCACAGAGTGTGATTATGGGGCTAAGCGTCATTCAGCAGTGCATTTTTATACTCATGTTAGCACGAGGTATCTGAGACTTCTTTATATGTTTTCCACTGAGTGTATGATTGAATGCATTAATGATTATTTTTGATTGTTTTATCTGGCAGGTTTTTGCAGTGCTGAGATCAGACTGGACCAGTCTCCTGCTGTGGTAAAGAGACCTGGAGAAACTGTGAAGATCTCGTGTAAAATAAGTGGCTTTGATATGACTGAGTACTACATACACTGGATACGACAGAAACCAGGGAAAGCTCTGGAATGGATTGGTGGGATGGATACTGGCTCAAATAAAGCAACATACGCAGAGTCTGTGAAAAACCAGCTCATCTTTACAGAAGACGTCCCAGCAAGCACACAGTACTTAGAGGCCAAGAGTCTGAGGACAGAGGACACTGCGGTTTATTACTGCGCCCGACAAGCCACAGTGACTGGAGCTGAGGAAGCAGCTGTACTAAAACCACACACATATTTTTCACACAGCATTTTATTAAACAAGTCATTACTGCTGTCATTTATATAAAGGATGAATATAATCTCCCTCTTACTGTGGATAATAAACTGCTCAATTACATTTTGTTTACAATTGTTTATATTACAAACCAGAGACAAATGATTGTGTATTATAGACTAGATGTATTATAGATGTTTTCTTGAAGGAGGTGAAGTGTTAATGCAGCATTCGGACCAGGTGATATCATTTCCGATCAGACATAATGTCTGTATCTGTACACTGTACATTTGGCTTTGACAGCTTTAATGAGTTTCGTATTCCAGTTCTCTAAATTACTCTGATAAATTGCAGCTAAATATCCCCATCTTCAGATATGACAGAGCACAGAATTTGTGTTAAGTGACAACGGTTTTCCGAAGTACTCCCGAGCCCATGTGGATATATTTCTCACAGTAGCATGACGATTAGTCAGGCAATGCCATCTGAGGGCTCGACGGTCACGCACATTCAGCAGTGGTTTCCGGCGTTGCCCTTTACGCAATGAGATTTCTCTGGATTCCCCGAATCTTTTCACAATATTATGCTCTGTAAATGTTGAAAGACCTAAATTCTTCGCAATCTTGCCTTGAGCGATGTTCTTTTTGAACTGACTGACAATTCATCATGTTCATCAGTTAAAGCCTCTAGAGGGCAGCCTATACCAGAATGAAAATGATTTGACTTCATGGGGAATTTTCTATTGCACAGTTTAGATTATAATGTTAAATATAGAGCCCAGTTTTAATGCCACCAATAAACAAGTTTTAGCTACATGCTGCTCTGAAAACACTGCAATATTTCACTGTGTGAGAGTGGCAAATATGGAAGCAGTGATTCACAGCAGTTATTTTAACACCCTCTCTTCAAGATCTATAAAATAAAACTGAAAGATTTTCCATTTACATCATAAACATTACAAACGTTTAAACCAGGAAATTTGTACACATGAGAATAGTCTGTCTTAATGTAAGAGTGCAGCCTGTACAGGGCTGAAAATGACAAAATATTGTTATTATTTTTATGGATTATGGCAAAGATTCAGTTTACTTTTTACTACAACCATAATAAGAAATTATTTATTTATTTATTTATTTATTTATTATTAATTAATACATTTTATAAATATAAAATACTTAAATTATTTAACACCAAACATTCATTTTATTAGTAATAATATGAATGTTTATTTACCACATTCAATTTATATTAAATAGAGATAACATGGGATGTGACTGTGATTAACAGCTGCAGAGCTGCACTCAACACAGCTTCTCTGTAATATTTATGCAAATCTCCATCTCCTCTTGTAATATTAGCACCGTGCTTATCTAGAGAGGAAGCGGTTCTCATTAGTCCTCCTTCAACACAAACATGTTTGCTTCAGCTCCACTGCTGCTGCTGGCTCTCGCCCCCTGTGAGTGTTTGGATTTAAGCTTTATTACTTCATCTGATCCTTTCAGTTCAACATGTCAACCTTTTCTTTTTCTCTTTTCACAGATGTGTTCTGTGCTACTGAGCTCATCCAGCCAGACTCAGTGGTTATAAAGCCAGGACAGACTTTAACCATCACCTGTAGAGTGTCTGGAGCTTCTATCACTGATCGCAGCAGCCACTATGGAACAGCTTGGATTCGACAACCTGCAGGAAAAGCTCTGGAGTGGATCAACAGCATTGATTATGATGGGGATATTTATAAGAAAGATTCACTTAAAAACAAGTTTGTGGTCTCTCGAGACACTTCCAGTAACACCGTGACCTTACAGGGACAGAACATGCAGACTGAAGACACAGCTGTGTATTACTGCGCTCGTGAGCCACACTGACACGACAAGCTGCAGCGCTGCACAAAAACATCATCTTCATCCCCACGTTACAAACACTTCAGCCTCGACACTTAGATAATCATTAAACAAAAACTAATCCAAAAGTTTACTCAGTTCATAGTTATTAAGAATATATTATTTATCTTTAATTCTGTTTTTAATTAAATGCATCTGAATGTCCAGTTAACTTTCCACTTGCTTCACATGTTTGAAAGCAGTTTTTGAATTCATATAATCGAATTCAAATGGAACTCATAATAATTGGCGTTTAAATGATAACGATGCTGAAAAAAAAAAAAAAAAAGTTTCTTAATGACTAATTCCTGATGTTGATTCAATGCACAACACGAGAGAGAGGTATTAGAGGAATAAAACACTTCAACACATGCTGCTGTAGGAAGATGATTAACTTAAAAATGACAACGCTTTAAGTGAGGATGCATCACATCACCCTGCCCTTGATTATTTTCCCATAACAGCATGCCCCCAAGTGTTTTATTCCTTTCTGAATCTGTCACTGAGCTCCTCTGCTTCTGTAGTGGTTTAAGTAAAGGACCAAGTGTTTGTTTTTTTGGCAGAAATATGCAACAGCAGTTTATTCTCAATACAGAATGTAGTTACTGTTGTTTTATGCCTTGAGAGGGCAGTCTGTGTAAACTAAACCATCTCTAACTGCTCATTAATACACATTCAGCTTCTCTCTCCTCACAGACTGCAATGATTCACCATCATCTCACTCACATTAAACAACTGAAAGATAATTGCTCTCTGTTGCTAAAATTATCATATTATTAATGTTATTTTTCATTACACTACTCTGCAAAGGGAATAATAAATAAATATAAATGCTATAAATTATACTGTCATAAACAAAGCTTTAACAACAGACAGGTTGTTGGCATGAGCTCCTGACTGAATGAGTCAGTGATGATTTGTGAGCTGCATTATTTCTGGAACTACATTCAGTTTGTATTGGATCCAGTTTCTGAAGCGTTTGTGTTGTTCAGTGATTATCAGTGATCAGAAAACTTCATGATCTTCTGGGTGTTACAGTGATACACAGTGATGTACTAAAAGGACATGATATCTAATGAGTACAGAGCAGTTATGGACTTGACAGCATGAAACACAGCTGGAGTCTTACAGTAAGCTTTTTCTCTTCATGGCTATTCCTCTGTGAATCTGTTTACGTCTCTAGTGGGCGTGCCATGCAAACGATATCCTGCGTTTGAACCATTTATGCTGATATACGTTCAGCTCAACAACATACCAGCAGTTTGTGTTCATTTACAGCAACAGTGATCATTTTAATTCTTTGAGATGGGACTAGGCAGAGTTTTGAGTTACTTTGCTCTAGCAATGTTCATTCAATGTTAGTATTAATATTTATTTCATATTTAAAATATAACATCTCTTTACTGATTTATTTCTTTCTTTTTAACTGTAATACTTTTCTTTGTGTGTTCTTGTATTTCAGATTCCTGCAGTCAGACACTGATCGAGTCTGATTCAGTGATCATCAAACTTGATCAGTCTCATAAACTGACCTGCACAGCCTCTGGATTTAACTTTGGTAGCTACAGGATGGCTTAGAACAGACAAGCGCCTGGAAAAGGGCTGGAATTTGTTGCAAGTATCTACAGCAGGTACATATATTACTCCAGTGCAGTCAATGGCCGCTTCACCATCTCCAGAGACAACAGTAAGATGCAGGTGTATCTGCACATGAACAGCGTGAGGACAGAAGACACTGCAGTGTATTACTGCACTAGACAAGCACAGTGACACATGAGGTTGCAGAGCTGTACACAAACCCCTTCATAATATGGAAGCATATCTTTTATTTTTCTATCCTAGTCACTTCAAAACATATTCATAAAGAAAACGTTTCTAAATATTAAAATTAGAAAAATAACTCAACATGACAGCTTTCTCTAAAATATTAAGCAAAAAGCATTTCTTTATTAGTAAGGAATTGTGGTGATGTTATGAAGCGTTGCTGAGTTACTCTCACCACTCTGAAGTTGATTATGTTCCTTTAACTGTAAGAGGACGCGCTACACCACCGGCAGCCAGCAGAGGGCGACAGTGGTGCACAGTGAGAGCGGCCGTGCAGGAGAACTCAGTTACCCAGAATTCTCCAGGCTGATTATCCCGGATTGCCTACACCTGACAGGCAGGATACTAAACACCTGCCTTGAACGCAGCCCTTTGTCACACCTTTTGTAGAGGGGTGACCGGTACGGTATGTCAGGGCTTTGCAGGAGGTAAGAGGAAAAGGAAAAAGAAAAGCAAGGTAATAATTAAAAAAAATATTAGAAAAGAAAAGCAGAAAGAAAGTGGAGGAAAGAAGGGACAAGAGAGATTTAAGGCCTGGTCAGGAAAAGAGAAAGGAAATAAAACAAATATATAAGACACAATTGAAAAGAAAACAGTTGAACAGTCACAAAACACCCAAACCCTTCTCTAATCCTTCATCTTACTTATATATAAACCCTGCTTGACCATTTATTAATAAGCAGCAGGGGTTTTTCACTCTGCGATTCAGTCCACACTGAACCGTCCTGTAACATTAACAGCACGTCCCAAAGTGTTTTATTCCTCTATCACAGCATTTTGCGAATAATAAAAATTTAATAAAAGAAAAATTTTATTTATTTTTAATGAATTTAAGACTTGTGTTATATCAGTATCATCATTTTATCCCTCACCATCCTCACTCTTGTTTTCTCTCTCATGAAGTTGCAGCTTGTTATGTTACTGAGAAACCACACTTACAAAGTCCTGACACTGGAGACTCTTTCCATGAATACTACACAAACATCTCCTCACAGAAAACCTCACCGTATCAACAATTACATACACCTTTTATTCCAATTATAGGAAGTGCCATACAGATATAAACCTTGCAGCCAGAACTACTGCCAGAGCTGCTGTTATAGAAAATTAATCAACACCTTCTGACCAATCAGAACTGAGAATTCAACAGCACTGTGGTTTAAGAGACTTTAATCATCAACTCCTTCAGTGTGTCTGATGGCACAGAGCAAAACTGTAATGAAATGTAAAGCACAAGGTTTTAAAACAATTCCGATAGTTTTATTGAATGGAGGACACTAATAGCTGCTACAAAACTTCTGTATGTTTTACCGCTCTCCTCTTCTCAGATGTTCATGGCATCAGTCTGACCTCGTCTCCTGCTGAGGTTAAACCTCCCGGAGCCTCAGTGAAGTTGTCCTGTCAGATTTCTGGCTATGCCCTCACTAGCTACGGCACAGGCTGGATCAGACAGCCTCCAGGAAAAACCTTGGAGTGGATCGGGATCATATGGGGTGATGGAAAGATAGACTCTGGATCATCCTTTAAAACTCGCTTCAGCATCTCCAGAGACACGAGCAACAATGTGCTTTACTTAGATATCAGCAGCCTGGTGCCAGAAGACACGGCTGTTTATTATTGTGCAAAGACAGACACAGCTGTACACCTCAGTGAGAGGACTGTACAAAAATTAAACCTCACATATGAGTGAAGTTTATTTTGAGATAAAACTTAAAAGGTACAATTTATGGAAGTCCTTCACATCCTGTATACATAAAGAAATATTAAGTGATTATAGACAAAATGAAAGCATAATAAATAATGAATGGATAGAAAAATCTGCTCTAACATTTCACTAGTAGTGCAAATTATTTTCCTTTTTCACAGTCACAGTCAGATTTACCTAAATGTTTGACTTGCACTGTGTATATTTATTTATATTTTGTATATTTATATATCTGCACCCACATTAGAAATGATGAACATTGTGCTTTTCATTATGCTTTAAGTCCTCTGAGAGGCGCTCTTTCTCTACTTACACAACATCTACCCAACATGTTGAGGTTAAACTGACTGAGAGATTAAAATGACTGAGAGAGGACTGACGTCCTCCTGGGATTTCCATCAAAGTCATAAAATCTATGTACAACATTGTTTTTAAACTAAGTAATTAGTTTTATTTCTACATTTAATGTTGTGGATCATTCACAAGACATGTTATTTCCTTCTGAATTGAGAATTCGACAGCACTGTGTTTGTAAAATCTTTTATTTGTTCTTCAGTCTGTAAATTGAACAATATCTTCATTCCAAAACCTTTAATAGCACAAAATTGGCCAACCTGATCTATTTAAAATGTATATGCAGAAACAATGTGGTTGGAATTAGTTTTATTATGAAAAAATGAAGTTGTAAGAAAAGTAAAAACTAGAGGTGTGTATCAGGACGAGCATCAGCTATAATAAAGTCACAGGAGTGGGTGGTCAGATATGAAGCTTGTGGGACCCACAAAAGGCCAGAAACATTAATATGGCAGTGTATTGGATGATCATGTGATGCTGCGTGACGTGTTTGCTGCTTCATCGTTGTCAGCGTCACTGTGGTGTAAAGGACTAACATGTTTATACTGGGGGGAAAAAAACAAAATTAGTTTGTTAGAAAATATCACAGTTGGGTCCAAAAATCACCCTGAAGTGGGCAGGAGAGGGATTTAAAACAGTCCCACACACACACCGCTAGTATGAATGCTAACCGCCCCTAACCCTAATTTTGGCCTTTATAAAATTCTCAAGCATGGACAATAATTATCAACCTAAATTTAATATCTAATCATTGTTGTGATTTTCTTTATATGTGTAATTTCCTTTATTACTGATATTTAATTAACGGAATTTGGTAAAGAGATTTCAGTCATGGAAAAGATTTGTTCCATTAAAAAGCCACATGATCTCCATAAGATGAATCTCCTAATCATGATTTAAATACATTTTAAATCCGTTCTCCTCCCATCATCAGCAGATATGCAAATACAAGTGTCAGGGCTGGATATCACTCTATTTATGTGATGTGATGGTCTCTGTTAAACTTTGGAGAACAGAGAAGACCCCAGTACAAACAACACACACCATGTTCTCTACATCTCTACTGCTCCTGCTGGCAGCTGCTTCCTGTGAGTGCTTTATCAAATTCATTCATTTACTACAATAACAATAAATGTGCAGCATATATTGTGTGAGATATCACCATGTGTTTTCCTCCACAGATGTGCATGGTGAGGAACTGACTCAGCCTGCTTCCATGACAGTCCAGCCAGGCCAGAGTCTCTCCATCAACTGCAAGGTTTCATATTCAGTTACCAGCTATGAAACAGCTTGGATCCGACAACCTGCAGGAAAAGCTCTGGAGTGGATTTCACTCATCAATAGTGTTGGGAGCCAATATTACAATGACAAACTGAAAAATAAGTTCAGCATCTCCAGAGACACTGCTACTAACACAATAACAATTGGAGGACAGAATCTGCAAACTGAAGACACAGCTGTGTATTACTGCGCAAGAGACTCACAGTGACACAGAATAGTGGATTCCCCTTACAAAAACTCTGAGACATGTTAGAGACATCCTCTCAATGCAACTAATAAACCATCTCAGTCACACTTTTAGTTTTTATCAAGTGCAATGAATTTTAAAAGTTTGTGTCATTTTTAAACACACATTAGTCATTTTTAAAATAAAATATACATTCTTCAAAGACTGTTGATTTTGAACCATTATTACTCTCTCATTGCATAGAATATTTAATAAAAAACTGGAATAACTGTTTAATCAGTAGATTGAGGAATAATACAGCATGTCTGCAGCAGTGTGTTGTGTTTAACACACAGTCTGTTCTCATAGTTTGAGGTGCAATATTTAAAACAGCTGAAGGAGGCAGCAGAGCTCAACAAATAAAGTGAACAAAAACTGCATACAGACTGCATTCTCATGAGACTTCACTATCACTCATTATCAGATAAATAACTGGATTTTGTATGTTTTTTAATAATAACTTTACTATTTGTTTGATGTATAATTGTGCTTCTCCTTACTTAGATTTACTGCTGATGTAACATTTTAAAAAGCAAAATGAAGGGAAAATTATAATGAACAAAAGAACAGATAAAATATACATCCTACCCTTCTTTACCTATAATTATCTGCAGGTTGGTAACAGTAACTCGTCATGATGACACCAAAGGGAGCAGAACTACACTACCCATCAGCCCCAGCATGTCACATACCTCACTAATCACTCTCACCTGTGTCTCATTAGCACTACTATTTAAGGTCTAGTTTTTCAGCATCACCATCAAGCTTATGTTGTATGTTGGTGTGAGTCTCTCTAACAAATCCACGTTTCATGTTAATGATCCCTGTTTTCTCAATTTTGTTTGTTCTTTACACAATAATTTATCTGCACTTGTATCCACCACCTCTACAATTCCTGACACTCCACTACATCACACCACCTGGTCCTTGATTATTTTCCTATAACAACACACCCCCAAGTGTTTTACTCCTTACTTAATGTGGTTACATTCTAGTGTGTTCTCTTCATATAAATTCACCTGAAAATGTGTCATAAACTTCTCATTTGTTGAAACATGAGCAAAACATAAAAATAAACATGACACAATGTTCCACATTTGATATATTTAAACTCACAGGTTAGAGATGTTCAAGAGATGGGGAGGTTTTCACATGTAGAGGAATCCATCATGTTTTGACCCTAAGATAAGGAGTGTCTCTATGCAAATGTCCTTCCCTGTTATATATTTAAGCAATGAAGACCAAGAGCTTTTACTTATTCTGCTTCAACACACACCATGATCTCTACATCCCTACTGCTGCTGCTGCTGGCAGCCGTACACTGTAAGTGTTTTTACATTTGACATATAATACAGTTTTGGTTACTTATAGCTTTTTGCTTTTACAACATTAAAATAACTTTTCTTTAACAGGTGTTCACTGTGTTGAGCTGATCCAGACCGGATCCACAATATTAACCCCTGGTCAGTCAATGACTCTGACCTGTAAAGTGTCTGGATATTCATTAACTGATAGCAGCTACTGTACAGCCTGGATACGACAACCTGCAGGAAAAACTCTGGAGTGGATCGGACGTATATGTAGTGGCGGTGGCACTGACTACAGTGAGAAACTGAAAAGCAGGTTTCAGGTTTCCAGAGACACGTCCAGCAGCACAGTAACATTAACAGGGCAGAACATGCAGACTGAAGACACAGCTGTGTATTACTGCGCTCGTGACCCACAGTGAGACAGATCAACAACATCCCTGTACAAAAACACCTCATACAAAGGCTTATTAGAACTGAATGAAAAAATATGAACATTATAACAGAATGATCACAAGGACAACACTTTTCCATCCAAGTCTAAATGATAAATAAATAAGTAAATCACCCAAATGACACCTAGTAGGTTCAATTCAATTATTGTTATGAATAGTTTCTAGTATAGATTTAAGCAGTCTGCCAACAAAACCATAATCTCTAACGTTGCTGCACATTCTACATACACAGTCAAGTTGATTTTATGTTTTATGGGGTGATTTTAACAAACATAAAGTTTATTATTTTTCTTTAACAGCTCATCCTTACGATCATTCATAATGCGACATTGTAGCTGAGGAGAGGTAATTACCAGGCTACACTTATCGCTGTGTTAATGATTAGTATGTGAATTTGTATTTAGTTGAATGAGGACATCCCATTTTCCACATCTAATTTACTTGCTTATCTCTTCTAATTTGGCATTCTGCCACAAATGATGCGATCTAGTCATCATCAGTGAAAGCTTTTTGTAGTGATTTTAGATTGCTCAGGTCTAAGAGGACTCCAGGACTGGAGTTACACATCTCTGGTTTAGAAGCTAATTTCAGTTTCAGTGGTCTCTTCCAGTATGTTGTCTGGTATTTGTGTAAGCAAAACATAATGAATTTGTTTTTGGGACTCTGATGGACTAGGATTGGAGAGGGTGGATATTAAATGTAATGAACGTGTTATTGGATTTCAACTGGTGGGGGGCATGCCCCCAGACCCCTCTAGAAATTCTGAAGTACTTCAAGTAGTGATCAAACTCTAGAAACGCCCCTAATAACAGCTAAAACAGCCGTTCTCTAAATGCAGACTCCTCTGTCGTGAACACTGGACTCCTTCCATGAATGTTAAATAAACCTTGCCTTACAGAAAATGTCACTGTGTCAACAATTAACCACATATATAAAATCCATTGTGGAGCTCTGCCGTACAAGTTCCTGCACAAGTCGTTACAACAGAAACAATACTGTATTTGAATGAGCTGGTTAATAAAAAACCTAAAACTAATCAACACCTCAAAATTGAGGATTCGGTGTTATGGTATGATGTCATTAAGCTGTACTTCACCTGGTAATTTGTTTATTCTGTGCATTCATTAGAAAATATCCCAAGCAGGTACAATCAAAAACAACAACTGTGTGAGTCTTTATATTATTGAAAATAGTAGCTGGTAAAGAAAACTTTTCTTCTATTAAAAAGCCACATATTCCCCATAAGATGAATCTCCTCATCGTAATTTAAATACATTTTAAATCTGGTCTCTAATTCTTCCATTGGAGTGAGATTGTAATAGCTTGTGTCATTTTTGTGTCATTAGTCATTTTTTAAATAAAATATACATTCTTCAAAGACTGTTTATTTTGAACCATTAATAATCTCTCATTGTATAGAATATTTAATAAACAGCTGGAATAAATGTTTAATCAGTGAATTAGAATGTGAGGATTAATACAGTTTATTTCCAGCAGTGTGTTGTGTTTAAAACACAGTCTGTTCTCATAGTTTAGGGTGCAATATTTCAAACAACAGAAGGAGGCAGCAGAGCTCAACAAATAAAGTGGTGGAAAAAAAAGCCATTGGAGTTAGAAATTCCAACAAACTAATAGGCATCCCAGTCCCAATACACACCTCTAGTCTAAACCAGATTTCTTGCAAGATTTCTAAAAAAAATAAATAAATAAATAAATAAATAAATAAAACAATGCTCTTATTTGTATTAGTATCTGTTCAGAACACATTTTCACTTCATTCCAAATAATGTATTCATATCCCTACATCCCTACTCCTCACACAAAACTTCACTATATCAACAAAGCAACAACAAAAATGTGTAGCAGGCTTTTTAATCTATTTAAGTTGAGAGTCCATTATATACTAATAAAATAGTAAACCTAAGTCTTCAAGGTCATGTAGAAGTTGATGATGCATTTTATGTAAATCCTCCACTCATGTTTCTTACATTAGGGAGGTGTGTGTGTGTGTGTGTGTGTGTGTGTGTGTGTGTGTGTGTGTGTGTGTGTGTGTGTGGTGAGGAGAGCAGCTGAGCAATTTAATTCACTTCAGTTTTATCCCATCTACAGTTAATCTATCATTAATAATCCAGTAGCTCACTTCTACTGAGGTAAAACTCATCAAACTTGCTTTTAAAGGAAACAGTGTCTGGAATGAGGGAAGACACAAGTATTATCTCTCAGAACTAGGAACAGAGGCATCATCTAAATAACAACAGCAATAACACACCCAACATATCAATTCAGACAACTTATATAAATGTAAAAGACAAGATGTAAATATTGAATGAAAAAGCATTCAGTTTCTAATTGAAGTAAAACATTGAGGTTATTTATTCATTATATAAAATATATTCATTAATAATCAACAACCATCTCTAAAGTGAAGGAAATGAATAAATCATAAGAACTTTGAAGGATACTTGCATGTACACCAATTATTAAAAACAACCACTAAGCTGAACTGGCAAACTGTAAAATGTGACATCGCTCTCATCCTTGGCACATGCAAAATCAGCCCGTGGAGGTTCATATTATAGACCTGACTCTATTGGTTAAAAGGAAGTCTATGCAAATCCATCCTGTTATTATTTGCTCTGCATAAAAATCAGCTTGTTGCTCAGCTAAAGCTCATATCACCCAACTGAATTACAGAACTTCCAACCATCACAGAGTTTGATTATGGGGCTAAGCGTCATTCAGCAGTGCATTTTTATACTCATGTTAACACGAGGTATCTGAGACTTCTTTATATGTTTTCCACTGAGTGTATGATTGAATGCATTAATGATTATTTTTGATTGTTTTATCTGGCAGGTTTTTGCAGTGCTGAGATCAGACTGGACCAGTCTCCTGCTGTGGTAAAGAGACCTGGAGAAACTGTGAAGATCTCGTGTAAAATAAGTGGCTTTGATATGACTGAGTACTACATACACTGGATACGACAGAAACCAGGGAAAGCTCTGGAATGGATTGGTAGGATGAATGCTGGTAATAATGATGCAGAATATGCAGAGTCTGTGAAAAACCAGTTCACCTTGACAGAAGACGTCCCAGCAAGCACACAGTACTTGGAGGCCAAGAGTCTGAGGACAGAGGACACTGCGGTTTATTACTGCGCCCGACAAGCCACAGTGACTGGAGCTGAGGAAGCAGCTGTACTAAAACCACACACATATTTTTCACACAGCATTTTATTAAACAAGTCATTACTGCTGTCATTTATATAAAGGATGAATATAATCTCCCTCTTACTGTGGATAATAAACTGCTCAATTACATTTTGTTTACAATTGTTTATATTACAAACCAGAGACAAATGAATGCGTATTAAAGTCTTTAATCTTTTATTGAAGGAGGTGTTACTGCAGCATTCAGACTCTCTAAAGGCCAGGTGATATCATTTCCGATCACACATAATGTCTGTATCCACATACTGTACGTTTGGCTATAACAGTTTTAATGAGTTTTGTATTCCAGTTCTCTAAATTACTCTGATAAATTGCAGTTAAATCTCCCCATCTGCAGATATGACAGAGCACAGAAGTTGTGGCTTTTGTTATCTGGAACGTATGTTTACTGAATGCAGTCCTGCTTTTTTAAAATACTGTGGATGTGACGCCATATTCACACTCATTAACACCCAGGGGCAATTTACATTATCCAGTTCACCTACCAGCATAGTTTTGGGAGGTGGGAGGAAACCGGAGAACCTGGAGGACACCCATACAGATATACAGAGAACATGTGAAACTCCACACAGACAATAACCTGAGCTCAGGATCGAATTGGGGACCAATGAGGCATCAGTGCTACCCGCTGCCAAACAATTATCCAAATCAAACTGTTTTACTGTTCTGTAGTTATCCTGAATAACCAAATAATCACAACGGCTCTGCAAACTCTGCAACAAAAACCTTAAAGGATACAGAAAAAAAAAACTTAATTTGACACATGTATTTGTTTCAAATAAATATTTAGTTTATTTTGTTTAACAAAAATCATTTAAAAAGGCCAAGTACAGTACAATATAAAAATGTGAAAGCTTTACACATCCACATCCACACGCTTAGCCTCTAGAGGTGAAGTTATACATGCTTTGAAAAAAAAGGTGGAGAATATGACTCAATTTGAAACAAATTTTTAGACTTTGAAAATCTACAACACATTTTTGATATCAAAAAATATACCGCAATGTTAAATTTCAATCCCAGAATGAACAAAAACACAGTTACACTCTCAATGCCTGGACAGAACAATATTTTTATGTAATTATAATTATACTTTTGGAATCACTAATATCAAATGACCGACATTTTTCTCCTACATACAGCACATATAGCTTGAACTGATCATGATTTACCTGAATATCAGAATATTTCTTATAATAACTCCACTAGGGGCTGGACATGCAAATGAGACTTTCCCTTTATAAGCACAGACTCCAGCTGCATTATTTCCACTTAGTTTAGACTTTTTTCAGGAACAGCCATGCGACCACAAAGCATTTACTGTTTTATTTTGACATTATTGACCATAACCCGTGAGTAACGGCTTATTCGTGCATGTATCACTAATATAAATCGTGTAATTCTGTAAGACTATGAAATGATTCAATGTATTTGACAGGTTGCGGATGTCAGACACTAACCGAGTCTGAGCCGGTGGTCATTAAACCCGGAGGATCTCATCAACTCACCTGTACCTACTCTGGGATTAGTGATGGCAATGCAGACATATCCTGGATTAGACAGGCTCAAGGAAAAGGCCTTGAGTGGATCTCATTCATTTCTGCTCCGAGTGGTGGTAATAAATACTACTCCCAGTCTGTTCAGGGAAGATTCACCATCTCCAGAGACAACAGCAAGAAGCAGGTGTATCTGCACATGACCAGCCTGAAGACTGAAGACACAGCTGTGTATTACTGCGCTCGGACAACACACTGACACAAACAGCTGCAGTGCTGTACAAAAACTTCACATTCACTTACAGCTTCATTTATTTTAAGTGAAGCTCAAATATTCACACTAGAGTCACATGTTATTGTCTAATTCACCGAGTTAAATAAATCCACAGAGCTTCATACTGTGTGTATAAAATGTTCAACTGCTGTTTCAAACTGATGTTTTTAATGTCATTCAGATGAAAAAGAGGGTGTGTGCTGTTCAGATGGATTCTGGGATATGTGAATTTACCAGTTATATCTGGTTCAGCCCAGACTGTAGATTCATGCAGTCTATCAGTGACAGTGGTGTCAGGTGATTACACAGAGTGACACGCCCTCTAAACTAGATCTCCGTAACACATCGTCAGTAGCGACCGAGAAGGTGGATGTGAAACCTGACCAAGAATCTCATCAGCATGAAATCAGCAATTCCTCCCTGTGTCAGTTAAAGCCATTAGAGGGCAGCCTATACCAGAATGAAAATGATTTGACTGCATGGGGCATTTTCTATTGCACAATATAGATTATAATGTTAAATATAGAGCCCAGTTTTAATGCCACCAATAAAAAGTTTTAGCTACATGCTGCTCTTTCACACGTGTGAGAGTGGCAAAAATGGAAGCAGTTATTCACAGCAGTTATTTTAACACCCGCTCTTCTACATCTATAAAATAAAACTTGGGGTTTACATTTACCAGGAAATTTGTACACATCAGAAAAATCTGTCTTCATGTAATTCTCTAGAGTGGGATGTGACTGTGATTAACAGCTGCAGAGCTGCACTCAACACAGCTTCTCTGTAATATTTATGCAAATCTCCATCTCCTCTTGTAATATTAGCACCGTGCTTATCTAGAGAGGAAGCGGTTCTCATTAGTCCTCCTTCAACACAAACATGTTTGCTTCAGCTCCACTGCTGCTGCTGGCTCTCGCCCCCTGTGAGTGTTTGGATTTTAAGCTTTATTACTTCATCTGATTCTTTCAGTTCAACATGTCAACCTTTTCTTTTTCTCTTTTCACAGATGTGTTCTGTGCTACTGAGCTCATCCAGCCAGACTCAGTGGTTATAAAGCCAGGAGAGACTTTAACCATCACCTGTAGAGTGTCTGGAGCTTCTATCACTGATAGCAGCAGCCACCGTGGAACAGCTTGGATTCGACAACCTGCAGGAAAAGCTCTGGAGTGGATCAACATCATTTATTATGATGGGGATATTGATAAGAAAGATTCACTTAAAAACAAGTTTGTGGTCTCTCGAGACACTTCCAGTAACACCGTGACCTTACAGGGACAGAACATGCAGACTGAAGACACAGCTGTGTATTACTGCGCTCGTGATCCACACTGACACGACAAGCTGCAGCGCTGGACAAAAACATCATCTTCATCCCCACGTTACAAACACTTCAGCCTCGACACTTAGATAATCATTAAACAAAAACTAATCCAAAAGTTTACTCAGTTCATAGTTATTAAGAATATATTATTTATCTTTAATTCTGTTTTTAATTAAATGCATCTGAATGTCCAGTTAACTTTCCACTTGCTTCACATGTTTGAAAGCAGTTTTTGAATTCATATAATCGAATTCAAATGGAACTCATAATAATTGGCGTTTAAATGATAACGATGCTGAAAAAAAAAAAAAAAAGTTTCTTAATGACTAATTCCTGATGTTGATTCAATGCACAACACGAGAGAGAGGTATTAGAGGAATAAAACACTTCAACACATGCTACTGTAGGAAGATGATTAACTTAAAAATGACAACGCTTTAAGTGAGGATGCATCACATCACCCTGCCCTTGATTATTTTCCCATAACAGCATGCCCCCAAGTGTTTTATTCCTTTCTGAATCTGTCACTGAGCTCCTCTGCTTCTGTAGTGGTTTAAGTAAAGGACCAAGTGTTTGTGTTTTGGTAGAAATATGCAACAGCAGTTTATTCTCAATACAGAATGTAGTTACTGTTGTTTTATTCCTTGAGAGGGCAGTCTGTGTAAACTAAACCATCTCTAACTGCTCATTAATACACATTCAGCTTCTCTCTCCTCACAGACTGCAATGATTCACCATCATCTCACTCACATTAAACAACTGAAAGATAATTGCTCTCTGTTGCTAACATTATCGTAGTATTATTATATATTTCATTACACTACTCTGCAAAAGGAATAGTAAATAAATATAAATGCTATAAATTATACCATCATTCACAAAGCTTTAACAACAGACAGGTTGTTGGCATGAGCTCCTGACTGAATGAGTCAGTGATGATTTGTGAGCTGCATTATTTCTGGAACTACATTCAGTTTGTATTGGATCCAGTTTCTGAAGTGTTTGTGTTGTTCAGTGATCATCAGTGATCAGAAAACTTCATGATCTTCTGGGTGTTACAGTGATACACAGTGATGTACTAAAAGGACATGATATCTAATGAGTAAAGAGCAGTTATGGACTTGACAGCATGAAACACAGCTGGAGTCTTACAGTAAGCTTTTTCTCTTCATGGCTATTCCTCTGTGAATCTGTTTACGTCTCTAGTGGGCGTGCCATGCAAACGATATCCTGCGTTTGAACCATTTATGCCGATATACGTTCAGCTCAACAACATACCAGCAGTTTGTGTTCATTTACAGCAACAGTGATCATTTTAATTCTTTGAGATGGGACTAGGCAGAGTTTTGAGTTACTTTGCTCTAGCAATGTTCATTCAATGTTAGTATTATCTATTTCATATTTAAAATATAACATCTTTTTCATTATTTATTTCACGAAATTTTCTTGATATTTCATTCTAACTGTAACACCTATCTTTGTGTATTTTTCTTTTTCAGATTCCTGCAGTCAGACACTGATCGAGTCTGATTCAATGATCATCAAACCTGATCAGTCTCATAAACTGACCTGCACAGCCTCTGGATTTACCTTTAGTAGCTATTACATGGCTTGGATCAGACAGGCGCCTGGAAAAGGGCTGGAATGGGTTGCAACTATCACACATGACAGTAGTAGCAAGTATTTCTCCAGTGCAGTTAATGGCCGCTTCACCATCTCCAGAGACAACAGTAAGATGCAGGTGTATCTGCACATGAACAGCGTGAGGACAGAAGACACTGCAGTGTATTACTGCGCTAGAGAAGCACAGTGACACATGAGGTTGCAGAGCTGTACACAAACCCCTTCATAATATCCTAGTCACTTCATAACATATTCATAAAAAAAAACATTTTTTCCAAATATTAAAAGTAAACAGAGTAAGTAGAAAGACACTCTAAAATATTAAACAAAAAGCATTTCTGTATTAGTAAGGAATAAAACATGCTGAAAATAATCAACAACAGTGTGGTGTTATGAAGCGTTGCTGAGTTACTCTCACCACTCTGAAGTTGATTATGTTCCTATAACTGTAAGAGGACGCGCTACACCACCAGCAGCCAGCAGAGGGCGACAGTGGTGCACAGTGAGAGCGGCCGTGCAGGAGAACTCGGTTACCCAGAATTCTCCAGGCTGATTAACCTGGATTGCCTACACCTGACAGGCAAGATACTTAAACCAAGTCTTGGCTGCAATCTTTCTTGCACTTTTGTAGGTGGGTGACTGGTATGTTATGTCAGGGCTTTGCAGGAGGTATGAGGAGATGGAAAAAGAAAAGCAGGATAATTATAAAATATATATATATATTAGAAAAGAAAAGCAGAAAGAAAGTGGAGGAAAGAAGGTACAAGAGAGATTTAAGGCCTGGTCAGGAAAAGAGGAAGCAACTAAGACAAAGATATAAGGTACAATTGAAAAGAAAACAGTTGAACAGTCACAAAACACCCAAACCCTTCTCTAATCCTTCATCTTACTTATATATAAACCCTGCTTGACCATTTATTAATAAGCAACAGGGGTTTTTTTTCACTCTGCGATTCAGTCCACACTGAACCGTCCTGTAACATTAACAGCACGTCCCAAAGTGTTTTATTCCTCTATCACAGCATTTTGGGAATAATTTATTTATTTATTTATTTATTTTATGAATTTAAGACTTGTGTTATAGCAGTGTCATCAGTTGATCCCTCACCATTCTCTCTCTTTTTTCTCTCTCATGAAGTTGCAGATCATCATGTTACTCAGAAACCACACTTACAAAGTCCTGACACTGGCGACTCTTCTCATAAATACTACATAAACATCTCCTCATAGAAAACCTCACCGTATCAACAATTACATACATCTTTTATTCCAATTATATGAAGTGCCACACAGATATAAACCTTGCAGCCAGGACTACTGCCAGAGCTGCTGTTATAGAAAATTAATCAACACCTTCTGACCAATCAGAACTGAGAATTCAACAGCACTGTGGTTTAAGAGACTTTAATCATCAACTCCTTCAGTGTGTCTGATGGCACAGAGCAAAACTGTAATGAAATGTAAAGCACAAGGTTTTAAAACAATTCCGATGTTTTTATTGAATGAAGGACACTAATCGCTGCTACAAAACAGAGTACACAGGAACTGGTGAAGAGCAAACAAAAAAGCAAAGACGTATTAAAATGACAAAGAAATTACATGGAGTTACATTAATTATGCAAAAATAAACTCAATCTTTTCACTTTTTTTATTCCTTTCTTCTTACCGGATGCTGAAAATATATTTTTATCAAATTTGTTAATTCATTTACTTGTTAATTTGTTCCTTTAAGAACTTGTCTACACAGTTTTATGAAAAATGTTTGAAGAAATGCTGTACTGTAGAAAGACCACCATAATAACTGTTAAATACATAACCCATACTGCATGCAAATCTCCCCAACCTAAGACAGATATAAATACACTGCAAGTACACAGCAGTCTCTGTGTTTGGTCGAGTACAGCAGAGGAATCATGAGCTGGCCTCTTCTTCTTCTGATATCCTCTGTGTCCTGTGAGTAAACACATCTCTCCACACCTTACTCACCTTTTTACATGTTGAGTTGAAGTGAAGTGTGTTTAATAGCTTCTGTATGTTTTACCGCTCTCCTCTTCTCAGATGTTCATGGCATCAGTCTGACCTCGTCTCCTGCTGAGGTTAAACCTCCCGGAGCCTCAGTGAAGTTGTCCTGTCAGATTTCTGGCTATGCCCTCACTAGCTACGGCACAGGCTGGATCAGACAGCCTCCAGGAAAAGGCTTGGAGTGGATCGGGATCATATGGAGTGGTGGAAGCATAGACTCTGGATCTTCCTTTAAAACTCGCTTCAGCATCTCCAGAGACACGAGCAACAATGTGCTTTACTTAGATATCAGCAGCCTGGTGCCAGAAGACACGGCTGTTTATTACTGTGCAAAGACAGACACAGCTGTACACCTCAGTGAGAGGACTGTACAAAAATTAAACCTCACATATGAGTGAAGTTTATTTTGAGATAAAACTTAAAAGGTACAATTTATGGAAGTCCTTCACATCCTGTATACATAAAGAAATATTAAGTGATTATAGACAAGATGAAAGCATAATAAATAATGAATGGATAGAAAAATCTGCTCTAACATTTCACTAGTAGTGCAAATTATTTTCCTTTTTCACAGTCACAGTCAGATTTACCTAAATGTTTGACTTGCACTGTATATATTTATTTATATTTTGTATATTTATATATCTGCACCCACATTAGAAATGATGAACATTATGCTTTTCATTATGCTTTAAGTCCTCTGAGAGGCGCTCTTTCTCTACTTACACAACATCTACCCAACATGTTGAGGTTAAACTGACTGAGAGATTAAAATGACTGAGAGAGGACTGACGTCCTCCTGGGATTTCCATCAAAGTCATAAAATTTATGTACAACATTGTTTTTAAACTAAGTAATTAGTTTTATTTGTATATTTAATGTTGTGGATCATTCACAAGACATGTTATTTCCTTCTGAATTGAGAATTCGACAGCACTGTGTTTGTAAAATCTTTTATTTGTTCTTCAGTCTGTAAATTGAACAATATCTTCATTCCAAAACCTTTAATAGCACAAAATTGGCCAACCTGATCTATTTAAAATGTATATGCAGAAACAATGTGGTTGGAATTAGTTTTATTATGAAAAAATGAAGTTGTAAGAAAAGTAAAAACTAGAGGTGTGTATCAGGACGAGCATCAGCTATAATAAAGTCACAGGAGTGGGTGGTCAGATATGAAGCTTGTGGGACCCACAAAAGGCCAGAAACATTAATATGGCAGTGTATTGGATGATCATGTGATGCTGCGTGACGTGTTTGCTGCTTCATCGTTGTCAGCGTCACTGTGGTGTAAAGGACTAACATGTTTATACTGGGGGGAAAAAACAAAATTAGTTTGTTAGAAAATATCACAGTTGGGTCCAAAAATCACCCTGAAGTGGGCAGGAGAGGGATTTAAAACAGTCCCACACACACACCGCTAGTATGAATGCTAACCGCCCCTAACCCTAATTTTGGCCTTTATAAAATTCTCAAGCATGGACAATAATTATCAACCTAAATTTAATATCTAATCATTGTTGTGATTTTCTTTATATGTATAATTCCCTTTATTACTGATATTTAATTAACGGAATTTGGTAAAGAGATTTCAGTCATGGAAAAGATTTGTTCCATTAAAAAGCCACATGATCTCCATAAGATGAATCTCCTAATCATGATTTAAATATATTTTAAATCCGTTCTCCTCCCATCATCAGCAGATATGCAAATACAAGCGTCAGGGCTGGATATCACTCTATTTATGTGATGTGATGGTCTCTGTTAAACTTTGGAGAACAGAGAAGACCCCAGTACAAACAACACACACCATGTTCTCTACATCTCTACTGCTCCTGCTGGCAGCTGCTTCCTGTGAGTGCTTTATCAAATTCATTCATTTACTACAATAACAATAAATGTGCAGCATATATTGTGTGAGATATCACCATGTGTTTTCCTCCACAGATGTGCATGGTGAGGAACTGACTCAGCCTGCTTCCATGACAGTCCAGCCAGGCCAGAGTCTCTCCATCAACTGCAAGGTTTCATATTCAGTTACCAGCTATCGTACAGCTTGGATCCGACAACCTGCAGGAAAAGCTCTGGAGTGGATTGGACGCATCAGTAATGGTGGGGGTACAGCTTACAGTGACAAACTGAAAAATAAGTTCAGCATCTCCAGAGACACTGCTACTAACACAATAACAATTGGAGGACAGAATCTGCAAACTGAAGACACAGCTGTGTATTACTGCGCAAGACACTCACAGTGACACAGAATAGTGGATTCCCCTTACAAAAACTCTGAGACATGTTAGAGACATCCTCTCAATGCAACTAATAAACCATCTCAGTCACACTTTTAGTTTTTATCCAGTGGAATGAATTTTAAAAGTTTGTGTCATTTCTAAACACACAAATAGTCATTTTTAAATAAAACACACATTCTTCAAAGACTGTTGATTTTGAACCATTATTACTCTCTCACTGTATAGAATATTTAATAAAAAACTGGAATAACAGTTTAATCAGTAGATTGAGGAATAATACAGCATGTCTGCAGCAGTGTGTTGTGTTTAACACACAGTCTGTTCTCATAGTTTGAGGTGCAATATTTAAAACCGCTGAAGGAGGCAGCAGAGCTCAACAAATAAAGTGCAAACAAAATTGATGCATTCTCATGAGACTCATTCAGTATCAGTCATCATCAGACACATCTGGATTTTGTCTTTAAAAAAAAATAGAACAGATGCTTTCACTGTTCACATAATGTACGATTTATTATTTGTGTTTTTTTAACTCAGGATATGTAACATATTTGAAAATTTTAAATAAAATAATACTTGTAATAAAGAACAGAATAGAATATACCTCCTACCCTCCTTTATCCCTCTGTCATTAGTATGATGATCTGAAACCTCTGCTGGATTTGAGTGTTTCACAGTAACACAGTAGATGAACATGTTGTGTTGAAGGTTTAGTTGCTGTTCCTCTCCGTTACATCATCACAACTCACACATTTATTCCATCATGACATCAGAGACCAAAACTCTCTTCCATTTTAATGAGAGATTTCTTAGCAACATTGTTTAAATAATGTTTGAAGACTAAATATTAAAATGTTGCTTTGGAGTGTCACTCTGATGGATGTGTTTCTTTGTAGGAGACTACATTAATGTAGTCTGTATTTAATTTAAGGTCTGTATTTAATTCTCTCCTGTATGGTCTCCTGAATTTCACTTCCTGACTGGATAGAAGTGGAAAAGTGGAGAAGTCAGGAAGAATTTGTTGCACTGGAGGAACAGGTGGGGAAGCGAACCTTTAACTTTGATAGCGTAATAGCAAACATTTTATTCTTTGACATGAAACTATTGTTTTTCATCATCATACACTGAATTCATCTAGGTACATATTTGTCTTTTAATATGAGGAGTGTGTTTTCTTCTAGAAGTTTCTCTGTAATCTTGAGATGAGGACATGAGATTGTAACACGTAACAAGTGAGACAAGTGAGTTTATTCTCAATACAGAACGTAGTTTCTGTTGTTTTATGCCTTGAGAGAGCAGTCTGTGTAAACTAAACCATATCTAGCTGCTCATTAATACACATAAGTCTACATAATTCTTGCTAATATTATTATATTATAATATTTTTCATTACACTACTCTGCAAAGGGAATAATAAATATCTCTAACTGCTATAAATTATACCATCATTATCAAAGCTTTAACAACAGACAGGTTGTTGGCATGAGCTCCTGACTGAATGAGTCAGTGATGATTTGTGAGCTGCATTATTTCTGGAACTACATTCAGTTTGTATTGGATACAGTTTCTGAAGCGTTTGTGTTGTTCAGTGATTATCAGTGATCAGAAAACTTCATGATCTTCTGGGTGTTACAGTGATACACAGTGATGTACTAAAGGACATGATATCTAATGAGTAAAGAGCAGTTATGGACTTGACAGCATGAAACACAGCTGGAGTCTTACAGTAAGCTTTTTCTCTTCATGGCTATTCCTCTGTGAATCTGTTTACGTCTCTAGTGGGCGTGCCATGCAAACGATATCCTGCGTTTGAACCATTTATGCCGATATACGTTCAGCTCAACAACATACCAGCAGTTTGTGTTCATTCACAGCAACAGTGATCATTTTAATTCTTTGAGATGGGACTAGGCAGAGTTTTGAGTTACTTTGCTCTAGCAATGTTCATTCAATGTTAGTATTAATATTTATTTCATATTTAAAATATAACATCTCTTTCCTGATTTATCTCTTTATTTTTAACTGTAATACTTTTCTTTGTGTATTCTTGAATTTCAGATTCCTGCAGTCAGACACTGATCGAGTCTGATTCAGTGATCATCAAACCTGATCAGTCTCATAAACTGACCTGCACAGCCTCTGGATTTGACTTTAGTAGCTCTTGGATGGCTTGGATCAGACAGGCGCCTGGAAAAGGGCTGGAATTTGTTGCAACTATCGAGTATGATAGTGATAGGAAGTATTACTCCAGTGCAGTTAATGGCCGATTCACTGTCTCCAGAGACAACAGTAAGATGCAGGTGTATCTGCACATGAACAGCGTGAGGACAGAAGACACTGCAGTGTATTACTGCGCCCGTGACACACAGTGATACTTCTCCTTAGACACCAGTACAAAAACACCTGCTTCCTATAGCCACATGACAAGCTCACATTTTCATAAGCAGTGTATTCATGGAGGTCAAAGAACCAAACCTTTTAGATTATTTACTGAATGACTGACATTTTATACAAATAATTTCTTATGAGACGAGCTTGTGTTCATTTGGGCACCTAGTTTCCATGTGGAATGAGGTTTAGATTCATTTACAGAACTAAATTTAACTTACATATCCAGTCTTTAATGAACAAATCAACTCAATCACCAAAGAACATTTCCATTGTGATTATTAAAACCTGTAGAAGACAGAAACCAGCAGGCTGTTTTGATTGGACCAGCATAACAATATGCAAATGCATATGCAAAACTTCCCCCCTTACAACTGCATATAGAGAAATATCAGCCTCGGTCACTGTGGGCTCTGGAGAATTTAGCGCCGCTTTTAATTCAATGTTCCTTCCATTTTTGCTGCTGCTGGCAGCTTCATCCTGTGAGTTTCACTTCAATAATGAACTCAGAGCTGCTAGAAAATTATTGCAGTTATAAACTACTGTACATACATTTTTGACTGAAATTGTGACATCTCTTTTTTTTTCAGATGGGGAATGTGCAGTAGAACTCACTCAGGTCTCCTCAGTGATATTAAAGCCAGGAGATTCTTTAACCCTCAGCTGTAAAGTATCCGGCTACTCTGTTACTGATAATAACTACGCCACAGCTTGGATTAGACAACCTGCAGGAAAAACTCTGGAGTGGATAAACTACATTTGGGGTGGTGGAAACATTGGTTATAAAGATTCTCTAAAAAGCAAGTTCAGTATTTCTAAAGACGACTCCAGCAGCACGGTAACTCTGAGAGGACAGAATCTGCAGACAGAAGACACAGCTGTGTATTACTGCACCCGCCGCCCACACACTGATGCTTCTGCTTAGGTGTCAATACAAAAACACATGCATGCTGTAGTCACACACTGAGCTCACATTTTCATCATCAGTGTATTAGAACTAAGGAAACATTAAGACTAAAACTGAACTAATATTTTTCACATTGCTATTCAGTGAGATTGATTAATGTTCTTTACCATATCAGCAATTACACATTTTTTAAAAAGTTTATGTGAAACATTCACCAGACAAGTCATGTGTAAGTTGTTACTATAGAACTAGCTCATTAATATAAACCTCTGATTTGTATTTCTACTGTACAGGCTGTTGTTATTGAGGGGGAAAAAAAAAACTTCTGACCAACTGAGAATGTCACAGCACTGTGGTATAAGTGTATTTAATATCTTTACATATTTTTTGGACGCTTCTCCAAGAACACACTCCATCATAAACACACGATTGTAAGTGACTTAATGGACCACTGATACTTTATCTGAGTGTTTCCTCTTTAAATATATTTAAATAATGGTGATACAAAATTATCCAAATTCGAATTCTTACTTTCTTACATAGTACTTTAGCTCCATTTGAGTTTTTTTTATTGACACCAAGAACATTTTAACAAATTGCTTTAAAAGAATTTATTCTAGGTCTGAGTATTTTGAAAACAGGACTTTTGTGCCTATAGAGGGCGGTCTGCACAAACTCTGCCTCCAGCATCATGACACTCAGGTTAAACTGTCTTTCCTGCTTCACCATCTCCAGAGACATCAGCAGGATGCAGGTGTATCTACACATGAACAGCGTGGGGACAGGAGACACTGCAGTGTATTTCTGCACTCGCGACAATATATGGAGCACCGACATGCTGATACAACCCTTACCAAAAACCTGAAGTCCTGGAGAGCACCCAAGTCTTCGAAAGTAGCACATTTTCTTCTGTTCACTAAAAACTGTCACCATCATCCAACCCCTGTTTGCTGCTTGATGAGAAATATCGCTATAATTAAAAAACCCTTTTCTTACAAAAACATTGCTATAATTTTGGAGAGGAAACTCTTCTTGTAGTTTGGGTAATCATCTAAAGAACTGAGGTTTTAAACCACAGCCCTGTTGAATTCTTAAATCTGATTGGTCAGAAGGTGTTTGTAGTGCAGAGGATGACATGTTATATCAATGATTTAAATTGTTATTTCAAACGTTGATCTTCGAGCAGTTAGCCAACAATTACCCGTCATATTAAATTTCTTTATTCCAGCAGGAGTCAGGTGATGTATAAGTGCTAAAAGGCAGTGATCCAAACACAAGCAGTTTTATTTTTTTAAGTGTACATATACAGTAGCATATTGGGAACCAGTGCTGTGTTGGACAGTAGACTAGACTCTGTTATGGTGAACTTGATTTCTTCAAGGTGATGGATTGTTCAATTTTATATAAAGAAAGTAATAAAAGGTAGAATCTCTAAACCCTTGCTTAACCCTGATTACATTCTACACTAAATAGTAATAATAATAATAATAATAATAATAATAATAATAATAATAATAATAATGTGTATACACTGATAACAACAGCATAGGAAAAACTAATAGCATTCATCTATACACTGAGCAGCCTGTGGTTCTGGATTTAATACATCCATAGTGGTCATGGACACTCCCTATTCAAATAGAGTTGGGTATAAACAGCATGTTCTTGGCTGATCTAGTTTCCAGTGAGCTCTGTGATAGATAACACTCCCATACACTTTACATCTGGGTGAAGCAGAACTCAGAGAAGGATGATTTTAGGACATTGTACAGTGGGGGAAAAAAGTATTTGATCCCCTGCTGATTTTGTATGTTTGCAAACTGACAAAGAAATGATCAGTCTATAATTTTAATGGTAGGTGTATTTTAACAGTGAGAGACAGAATAACAACAAAAAAAATCCAGAAAAACGCATTTCAAAAAAGTTATAAATTGATTTGCATTTTAATGAGGGAAATAAGTATTTGACCCCTTCGACTTAGTACTTGGTGACAAAACCCTTGTTGGCAATCACAGAGGTCAGACGTTTCTTGTAGTTGGCCACCAGGTTTGCACACATCTCAGGAGGGATTTTGTCCCACTCCTCTTTGCAGATCCTCTCCAAGTCATTAAGGTCATTTTCAATGCCCTGGCTGAGGGAAGGAGGTTCTCACCCAAGATTTGACGGTACATGGCCCCGTCCATCGTCCCTTTGATGCGGTGCAGTTGTCCTGTCCCCTTAGCAGAAATACACCCCCAAAGCATAATGTTCCCACCTCCATGTTTGACGGTCGGGGTGGCGTTATGACTTGGGGTCATAGGCAGCATTCCTCCTCCTCCAAACACGGCGAGTTGAGTTGATGCCAGAGAGATCTGACCACACCTGACCACAACACTTTCACCCAGTTCTCCTCTGAATCATTCAGACAAACTTCAGACGGGCCTGTACATGTGCTTTCTTGAGCAGGGGGGCACTGCAGGATTTCAGTCCTTCACGGCGTGGTGTGTTACCAATTATTTTCTTAGTGACTATGGTCCCAGCTGCCTTGAGATCATTAACATGATCCTCCCATGTAGTTCTGGGCTGATTCTTCACCGTTCTCATGATCACTGAAACTCCACGAGGTGAGATCTTGCATGGAGCCCCAGACTGAGGGAGACTGACAGTTTCTTCCATTTGCAAAAATTCCCCCACTGTATTTTATTTGGACTGATTTCATGTAAGTTTGAGACTTTTTCATGCAATGATTACTAGGAAAACGAGCCATTCTGTCCTGATAAACATTATAACATAACATTACCTAGTTATACTCTTCTGTACAAGATTCTTATGGACAGTCCCTGACCTCCTCTGCCTCTGTGGTGAAGAGATCTGGAGAGTCAGTCACTCTGTCCTGTACTTTCTCCGGATTCTCAATGAGCAGCTACTACATGCACTGGATCCGTCAGAAACCAGGACGAGGACTAGAGTGGATCGGGCGCATTGACAGTGGCACTAGTACTAGCACAACATTCACTCAGTCTCTGCAGGGCCAGTTCTCCATCACTAAAGACACCAATAAAAACATGCTGTACCTAGAAGTGAAGAGTCTGAAAGCTGAAGACACGGCTGTTTATTACTGTGCACGAGACTCACACTGACACAACAGACTCCAGAGCTGTACACAAACTTACACAAGCACGTCCTCATGAGCTGTAAATATTCCCTCAGCAGGAAACTGAACCCCAGAGACATTTATTATAAACATCATCATCCATTCATTTTAGTGCTCAGTTTTAGTTCTCCTTTTGTCTTAATCCATTAACATTTCAACTCATAAACTCAAATATTTTTGCTAATGTGACGAAGTATATTTCGATCTAATGAATTAATTTGATCATTTCTTCCGTTAAGAACTTGCCTACCCAGTTTTAGGAATGAAAATGTTTGAAGAAATGCTGTACTGTAGAAAGACCACCACAATAACTGTTAAATACATAACCCATACTGCATGCAAATCTCCCCAACCTCAGACAGATATAAATACACTGCAAGTACACAGCAGTCTCTGTGTTTGGTCGAGTACAGCAGAGGAATCATGAGCTGGCCTCTTCTTCTTCTGATATCCTCTGTGCCCTGTGAGTAAACACATCTCTCCACACCTTACTCACCTTTTAATATTCTCCATATTTCAGTCTGAGTTGAAGTGAAGTGTGTTTAATAGCTTCTGTTTCTTTTACCGCTCTCCTCTTCTCAGATGTTCATGGCATCAGTCTGACCTCGTCTCCTGCTGAGGTTAAACCTCCCGGAGCCTCAGTGAAGTTGTCTTGTCAGATTTCCGGCTATGCCCTCACTAGCTACGGCACAGGCTGGATCAGACAGCCTCCATGAAAAGGCTTGGAGTGGATCGGGACCATATGGGGTGATGGAAAGATAAACTCTGGATCTTCCTTTAAAACTCGCTTCAGCATCTCCAGAGACACGAGCAACGAAGTGCTTTACTTAGATATCAGCAGCCTGGTGCCAGAAGACACGGCTGTTTATTACTGTGCAAAGACAGACACAGCTGTACACCTCAGTGAGAGGACTGTACAAAAATTAAACCTCACATATGTGTGAAGTTAAAACTGAGTTAAAACTTAAAAGGTACAATTTATGGAAGACCATCACATCCTATATACATAAAGAAATATTAAATGATTATAGACAATATGGAAGCATAATAAATAATGAATGGATAGAAAAATCTGCTCTAACATTTCACTAGTAGTGCAAATTATTTTCCATTTTTTGCACTGTATATATTTATATTTTGTATATTTATATATCTGCACCCACATTAGAAATGATGAACATTGTGCTTTTCATTATGCTTTAAGTCCTCTGAGAGGCGCTCTTTCTCTACTTACACAACATTTTCCCAACATGTTGAGGTTAAACTGACTGATAGATTAAAATGACTGAGAGAGGACTGATGTCCTCCTGGGATTTCCATCAAAGTATGAATGCTAACCTCCCTCTAATCCTAAATTTGGCCTTCATAAAATCCTCAAGCATGAATGATAATTATTGCCCTAAATTTAGCATCTAATCCATGTTGCAAGTTTCTCTATCTGTATAAATCCCTTTATTATTGATATATAAATAAGTTGGTATTAGTTGGTAAAGATATTTCTGTCACTGTAGAAAAAGATTTGTTCCGTTAAAAAAGCCACATATCCTCCATAAAATAAATCTCCTAATCGTGATTTAAATACGTTTTAAATCCGTTCTCCTCCCATCATCAGCAGATATGCAAATACAAGCATCAGGGCTGGATATCACTCTATTTATGTGATGTGATGGTCTCTGTTAAACTTTGGAGAACAGAGAAGACCCCAGTACAAACAACACACACCATGTTCTCTACATCTCTACTGCTCCTGCTGGCAGCTGCTTCCTGTGAGTGCTTTATCAAATTCATTCATTTACTACAGTAACAATAAATGTGCAGCATATATTGTGTGAGATATCACCATGTGTTTTCCTCCATAGATGTGCATGGTATGGAACTGACTCAGCCTGCTTCCATGACAGTCCAGCCAGGCCAGAGTCTCTCCATCAACTGCAAGGTTTCATATTCAGTTACCAGCTATGAAACAGCTTGGATCCGACAACCTGCAGGAAAAACTCTGGAGTGGATTGGACGCATCAGTAATGGTGGGGGTACAGTTTACAGTGACAAACTGAAAAATAAGTTCAGCATCTCCAGAGACACTGCTACTAACACAATAACAATTGGAGGACAGAATCTGCAAACTGAAGACACAGCTGTGTATTACTGCGCAAGACACTCACAGTGACACAGAATAGTGGATTCCCCTTACAAAAACTCTGAGACATGTTAGAGACATCCTCTCAATGCAACTAATAAACCATCTCAGTTACATTTACTTTCTTCCACTGGAATGAAGTTGTAATAGCTTGTTATTTTTAAACACACAGTCATAAAAAAATACATTCTTCAAAGACAGATAATTTTGAACCATTAGTAATCCTTTCATTGTAAAGAATATGTAATAAACTATTGGAATAAATATTTAACCAGTAAATATCAGGAATAATACAGCATGTCTGCAGCAGTGTGTTGTGTATAACACACAGTCTGTTCTCACGGATTGAGGTGCAATTATTGAAACAACTGAAGGAGGCAGCAGAGCTCAACAAATAAAGTGCACAAAAAAGTGACTCCACAAACTGTATTCTCATGAAACTAATTCAGTATCACTCATTATCAGACACATCTGGATTTTGTCTCCCCCTTTTTTTTTAACCCGCCTATTATCTTTGGGGTCAATTTGACCCCGTTCACTGTTTGTCTCTAAATACATGATTGACATGATTTATTTTTTTTTATTCTTATTTAATTATTTTTTTTTAATTTAATGGGGACAACGGGGTAAACATAAAATTAACATGATGATATGTTTTCAATGTCCTGTACACATTTTGTAGCATCAGTGTTCTTTGGGGTCATTTTGACCCCAGGGTGTTTTAGCTGTATAAAACTTAAGAAATATCAAAATATTACACACATTTGTTTTGGATGATACTGAGGTCACTATAATATACAATTTTATAACCTTCGAAAATCTTTCCTCTGCTTTAGGGCCCTAACCTAACATAACTGTTACGTAACCCAGACGGAGGGAGGCAGGATGCATGTGCAGGGGAAAAGTCAGTTTATTAGGAACATGTGTTCAGAAGTAATAGAACATAAAATAAACCAAAAATCCATCAAACGTAATGCAATAATCCAAAACAAGATAATCCATCAAAAATAAGGCAGTGATCCAAAAGAGGTAATCCATAGGTTGGCAATGCAAAAGGGAGAAAAACATATGAACGAAGCAAAGACAAAAAAGAAACAAACGCACGATGCTAGGCTGTGGTATGGGAACCACGAACAAGGAGCTAAGGACTAGGAACTTGGAACATAGAACTATGGTCTGGGAACCATGAACTAGAGGCAAGAGAAAACGAGAAAGAAGCTGGCATACAGCACATGCTGAGTCAAACTAAATCTTCTCTAAATACTCCGCAAGGAAGCGGAAACAAAAGGGGGTTTTTATGCACAGACACATTAGAGACAAACGAAGTGAAACACAGAACATCTGAGACTAATGATAAAACAATAAACAGAAAACCAATGAGCGAACGGGGGCAGAGACATGACATAAACCGAGGAACCAATAAACATAAAGGAGGCGGAGACATGACGTAAACCAAAACACAAGCACATGGTAACGTAAACAAAACGCGAGTTCATGAATGCACAGTCCAGTCCGGTTTTTGTGAAGGAAGCTCGCGCTGTTCTTCCTGGTAGCGTGAAGCGTGGAACGCGGAAGTGTTCGCGTAGCGAACTCCGAAAACGAGGGAAACTCTAACAATAGCCATACCTGTAGTATTGCAAGAACCACTGAGTTCACAGGACAGGAGGGAGGGGAAAACATAATTCCTATGAGAACTTTGATATGTGCCATGCCGTGGGGGACGGGAAAACATAATTCTCCCGAGGACATTGATAGTTCACCCAACATAGGGGAGGCGCAAACATATAAAAGCTCGCACAGCAGCCGTCTAAACCATTTCTCTTGGTGCTCTTTGGGGTCTCTCTTTATGCTCTGTCTCAATTGAAAATGACCTTAAACAAAAGTTTTCGGTCTATTAAGTTTTGGCACAGTTCTTTGACAGTTAAAATGACATAGAGGAGAACGTGTCTGAGACAGAGGATAATGTTGAGAAGGACCGTGATATTGAGGCATCAACCTCTGATGAGAATGAGACTCTTAGTGTTGACCCTCCTGTTGTCTCTCAACCACCAGCAGACACATTACCTTCCAAAAATGGAAAGTTTTCTGGTCCCTCTCCCCACTTGAATGACAGGGTAGACTTAGTGCTGCTAATGTCATCAAAATGGTTCTAGACCCCACCAGATACACCGTCAGCCATGTCCAAGACATAAAATTAGCATCGTAACACCATCAATCGTTGAGATACTCGAGATGACAAACTTAGAGGGGAGGCACGTGTATGGGGACAATTGGAAAGACTTGGATGTGACCAACCCTCATTTTGGCAGGAGTGTACAAGTCAAAAGGAGAAGCAGCAGCAAGCTTTTGGAATACTGACACTGGAAGGGCAATATTTCCAGCCACAATGTCTCTAAAGACATTCCACGTTTTCTCCAGTGTCATATGCTTTGATGATGGAAAAACAAGGCAGGGCCGATGAGAGCATGACTGGCAGTAATATGGGATGTATGGGACAAGTCGGATAAAAGTGTAAGGAGACATCAGCTAGCTAAAAGTCAGTTGATTTGCTCAGTTTGTAGAATTTTTCATCACGTTATGAATTGGTTAGAATTCAAATTGACCACAAACATAAAATTATCCAGCGCTCCAATGAAAAACTGCATGTTTTATCTTTCTTTCACTCAGTATCATAATTTTTGTGCAGTGATGTGCTGACCTAAAAAGATCAGGTTTTGGCAAAATTAGGTTTTCTGTGTGTAACACATTCTGACACCTCAACATTAATACATCATGAATCTATTTCACCAAAACAACATGGAATGATTTAGTTTCTAATCTTGCCTAGGCTTTCTTCCTGCAGTGATCATGTTGGATAAGGAGCCAGTTTAACAACCGCAGTGAATAAAACAGTCAGTCTGAATAAAAATGTCTAAAACCTTGTAAGCTAAGTGTGATTTCCTCACACAGTTAATGTCACACTTTGATCAAGTTGTAGGATAGTTAAGTATCTTATTGAAACAGACATAAGGTTAATAAATTCAGTTTATAATCAGAGACCATCTGTCAGAATGTCTGTGATGCTCCTGTACCACAGTCAGAAAGAAATCTTTTAAATTATATGAAAATTAACAGGACAAAATCTAAATTAGTGGAGATTTCTGTAGAGAAAATATATCACCTACATGATATAAACACATTAATAAAGAATAAAACTTAAAATAAACTTTGTTATCCTACTTTGTAGCTGCCTCTGTACTGAACCCACTATGGACTTAAAGTATGATTTTGGGTTCTAATAATTGTGCCCCACCTTCACCAACCACACATTACAGTGGTGTGCTGTTATAGGAAAATAATCAATATCGTGGTGATGTGATGCAGACTGACATGAAGAGGAGTTAGTGTTAAAACTGTTCAAAGTTGATTTCTAGTAACAGTACATCCCGAAGTGTTTTATTCATCAATGATTTTTCAATGTTCTAAATATGATGTCTTGTTCTTAGTGGGGTTTATAAGGTTTATAAAGGTTTATTCCTGGGTTTTGCCCAGGAAATCAGGTTTCTGTTTCATTAAAAAGCCACATATCCTCCATAAGATGAATCTCCTGCCCATGTTTTAAATACATTTTAAATACATTCTCCTCTCCATCACCAGATATGTAAATACAAGCGTCAGGGCTGGATATCACTCTATTTATGTGATGTGATGGTCTCTGTTAAACTTTGGAGAACAGAGAAGACCCCAGTACAAACAACACACACCATGTTCTCTACATCTCTACTGCTCCTGCTGGCAGCTGCTTCCTGTGAGTGCTTTATCAAATTCATTCATTTACTACAATAACAATAAATGTGAAGCATATATTGTGTGAGATATCACCATGTGTTTTCCTCCACAGATGTGCATGGTGAGGAACTGACTCAGCCTGATTCCATGACAGTCCAGCCAGGCCAGAGTCTCTCCATCCCCTGCAAGGTTTCATATTCAGTTACCAGCTATCGTACAGACTGGATCCGACAACCTGCAGGAAAAACTCTGGAGTGGATTGGAGATATCGGTAGTGATGGGAGCAAATATTACAGTGACAAACTGAAAAATAAGTTCAGCATCTCCAGAGACACTGCTACTAACACAATAACAATTGGAGGACAGAATCTGCAAACTGAAGACACAGCTGTGTATTACTGCGCAAGACACTCACAGTGACACAGAATAGTGGATTCCCCTTACAAAAACTCTGAGACATGTTAGAGACATCCTCTCAATGCAACTAATAAACCATCTCAGCCACACTTTTACTTTCTTCCACTAGAATGAAGTTTTAATAGTTTATATCATGTTTAAACACACAAATAGTACTTTTCAAATCAAAAATTGCATTAATAGAATATTCTTTTAAGAATGTTAATTCACAACCTTTATTAATTCATTTTACAGAATAATTAACTAACAGCTGGAATAAATGTTTAATTAGTGGAGTCAGGAATAATACCGCATGATTCCTGCAGCATGTTGTATTTAATAAAAAATAAAAAATAAAAACCTGTTGTCACAGTTTTAGGTCCAATAATTAAAAAATGCAGCAGAGCTCAACAAATAAAGTTGACATCCTCTCAGTGGAACTAATAAACAATCTCAGTGAAACTTTTACTTTCTTCCATTGGAATGAACTTTTAATAGTTTGTGTCATTTTTTTTAAACACACAAACATACAGTTTTGTTTAATTTGTATTTGATTAGACAGTGTGTAACTGGTATAACTACTTTTAGTTTCTTCTCTAAAGGCATTTTATAATACATCTTATAATGGATTTGTTTGGGCCAATCGTAAAATACAAGTCTGCACAATTTCTTATGTGTTAAAGTGAGACATTGAACACTGAGACTGTCTCTTATAGTCAAATTCCCACAGATGACCAAAGTCTGTGATTGCTTATTTTGCTTATTTTCCTGTAAGAGGTAATGAAACCCTGCTGTGCTTTATTCCTTACTTAATGTGGTTTTATTCTAGTGTGTTTGCTTATTCACCTGAAAACATTCAACCAATAACAACAATCTTAAGCTTCTGATGTGTTAAAACATAAAATCAAACAGAACTAATATATATATATATATATATATATATATATATATATATTTTTTAAAATAGACATGGCACAATATCACAAATTATTATACATTTAAAAATCACCAATTAAACATACTTGAGAGATGGGGAGGTTTTCTCATATAGAAGAAGCCATCAAATGTACCCTAAGATAAGGAGTGTCTCTATGCAAATGTCCTTCCCTGTTATATATTTAAGCAATGAAGACCAAGAGCTTTTACTTATTCTGCTTCAACACACACCATGATCTCTACATCCCTACTGCTGCTGCTGCTGGCAGCCGTACACTGTAAGTGTTTTTACATTTGACATATAATACAGTTTTGGTTACTTATAGCTTTTTGCTTTTACAGCATTAAAATAACTTTTCTTTAACAGGTGTTCACTGTGTTGAGCTGATCCAGACCGAATCCACAGTATTAACCCCTGGTCAGTCAATGACTCTGACCTGTAAAGTGTCTGGATATTCATTAACTGATAGCAGCTACTGTACAAACTGGATACGACAACCTGCAGGAAAAACTCTGGAGTGGATCGGATGGATATGTTATGATGGTGGCACTGGCTACAGTGAGAAACTGAAAAGCAGGTTTCAGATTTCCAGAGACACGTCCAGCAGCACAGTAACATTAACAGGGCAGAACATGCAGACTGAAGACACAGCTGTGTATTACTGCGCTCGTGACCCACAGTGAGACAGATCAACAACATCCCTGTACAAAAACACCTCATACAAAATCCTATTAGAACTTCTGAATGAAAAAATGTGTACATTATAACAGAATGACACACAAAGACAACACTTTTCCATCCAAGTCTAAATGAAAAATAAATAAATAAATCACCCAAATGACACCTAATAGGTTAAATACACAGTCAAAAAATGTTTATCATCTGGATTTTACGCTTTCTGGGGTGATGTTACCAACTTAAAGTTGATTATTTTTCTATAACAGCTCATCCTGAAGGGTTTTATTCCTCTTATACCACATCAGTGTGTCCACAATTACAAAGTTTCATTGATTGAAGAATGATACATCACAGAATTTATCCATTTATAATTACATGTTATTGTTGTGGAGCATTCAAAAGATAAGTTCCTGTTATTAGTTACATTATAACAGCTATAATCAGCCGTTCTCTAAATGCAGACTCCTCTGTCCTGAACACTTTTTCAGAATTTTTTGCAGAATTTTTTCCACTGAATGTTATAAAATGGAGTCACTGGAGACTCATTCCATAAATGTTAAATAAACATCTCCTTACGTCACTGTGTCAACAATTACCCACGTATATAAAACCCATTGTGGATTTACATGGAGCTCTGCCATACAAGTTCCTGTACAAGTCGTTACAACAGAAACAAAACAGTATTTGAATGAGCTGATTAATATAAACCTGAAATTAATCAACACCTCAAAATTGAGGATTCAGTTCAGTGGTATGAAGTCATTAAGTTGTACTTCACCTGGTAATTTATTTATACTGTGAAGAACCAGCATTCATTGGAAAATATCACAAGTAGGAACAAACAGAAATAACAACTGTGTGAATCTTTATATTATTGAAAATAGTAGCTGGTAAACAAAACTTTTTTGTTTTGTTTTTTTAAATTAAAAACCGCAACCACATATCCTCCATAAGATGAAACTCCTCCCCATGACTTAAACACGTTTTAAATATGTTCTCCTCCCATCATCAGCAGATAAGCAAATACAAGCGTCAGGGCTGGATATCACTCTATTTATGTGATGTGATGGTCTCTGTTAAACTTTGGAGAACAGAGAAGACCCCAGTACAAACAACACACACCATGTTCTCTACATCTCTACTGCTCCTGCTGGCAGCTGCTTCCTGTGAGTGCTTTATCAAATTCATTCATTTACTACAATAACAATAAATGTGCAGCATATATTGTGTGAGATATCACCATGTGTTTTCCTCCACAGATGTGCATGGTGAGGAACTGACTCAGCCTGCTTCCATGACAGTCCAGCCAGGCCAGAGTCTCTCCATCCACTGCAAGGTTTCATATTCAGTTACCAGCTATCGTACAGCTTGGATCCGACAACCTGCAGGAAAAGCTCTGGAGTGGATTGGACGCATCAGTAATGGTGGGGGTACAGCTTACAGTGACAAACTGAAAAATAAGTTCAGCATCTCCAGAGACACTGCTACTAACACAATAACAATTGGAGGACAGAATCTGCAAACTGAAGACACAGCTGTGTATTACTGCGCAAGACACTCACAGTGACACAGAATAGTGGATTCCCCTTACAAAAACTCTGAGACATGTTAGAGACATCCTCTCAATGTAACTAATAAACCATCTCAGTCACACTTTTAGTTTTTATCAAGTGCAATGAATTTTAAAAGTTTGTGTCATTTTTAAACACACATTAGTCATTTTTAAAATAAAATATACATTCTTCAAAGACTGTTGATTTTGAACCATTATTACTCTCTCATTGTATAGAATATGTAATAAAAAACTGGAATAACTGTTTAATCAGTAGATTGAGGAATAATACAGCATGTCTGCAGCAGTGTGTTGTGTTTAACACACAGTCTGTCCTCATAGTTTGAGGTGTAATATTTAAAACAGCTGAAGGAGGCAGCAGAGCTCAACAAATAAAGTGAACAAAAACTGCATACAGACTGCATTCTCATGAGACTTCACTATCACTCATTATCAGATAAATAACTGGATTTTGTATTTTTTTTTTCTTTTAGACGATAACCATACTATTTGTTTGTATAATTTCTGTGCTTCTCCTTACTTAGATTTACTGCTGATGTAACATTTTAAAAAGCAAAATGAAGGGAAAATTATAATGAACAAAAGAACAGATAAAATATACATCCTACCCTTCTTTACCTATAATTATCTGCAGGTTGGTAACAGTAACTCGTCATGATGACACCAAAGGGAGCAGAACTACACTACCCATCAGCCCCAGCATGTCACATACCTCACTAATCACTCTCACCTGTGTCTCATTAGCACTACTATTTAAGGTCTATTTTTTTAGCATCACCATCAAGCTTATGTTGTATGTTGGTGTGAGTCTCTCTAACAAATCCACGTTTCATGTTAATGATCCCTGTTTTCTCAATTTTGTTTGTTCTTTACACAATAATTTATCTGCACTTGTATCCACCACCTCTACAATTCCTGACACTCCACTACATCACACCACCTGGTCCTTGATTATTTTCCTATAACAACACACCCCCAAGTGTTTTACTCCTTACTTAATGTGGTTACATTCTAGTGTCTTCTCTTCATATAAATTCACCTGAAAATGTGTCATAAACTTCTCATTTGTTGAAACATGAGCAAAACATAAAAATAAACATGACACAATGTTCCACATTTGATATATTTAAACTCACAGGTTAGAGATGTTCAAGAGATGGGGAGGTTTTCACATGTAGAGGAATCCATCATGTTTTGACCCTAAGATAAGGAGTGTCTCTATGCAAATGTCCTTCCCTGTTATATATTTAAGCAATGAAGACCAAGAGCTTTTACTTATTCTGCTTCAACACACACCATGATCTCTACATCCCTACTGCTGCTGCTGCTGGCAGCCGTACACTGTAAGTGTTTTTACATTTGACATATAATACAGTTTTGGTTACTTATAGCTTTTTGCTTTTACAACATTAAAATAACTTTTCTTTAACAGGTGTTCACTGTGTTGAGCTGATCCAGACCGAATCCACAGTATTAACCCCTGGTCAGTCAATGACTCTGACCTGTAAAGTGTCTGGATATTCATTAACTGATAGCAGCTACTGTACAAACTGGATACGACAACCTGCAGGAAAAACTCTGGAGTGGATCGGATATATATGTGGTAGCGGTGGCACTGCCTACAGTGAGAAACTGAAAAGCAGGTTTCAGATTTCCAGAGACACGTCCAGCAGCACAGTAACATTAACAGGGCAGAACATGCAGACTGAAGACACAGCTGTGTATTACTGCGCTCGTCACCCACAGTGAGACAGATCAACAACATCCCTGTACAAAAACACCTCACACAGTGTACATTTATAACAGAATGTCCACAAGACACAACACTTCTATCCAAGTCTAACTAACAAATGTCAACAAAGACTTTCAAGTTAGTTATTTTTATAAACTGGTTAAATAGTTTTAAACCATCATGCTACATCTCTAACACTGCTGCACATTATACACACTATTCAATCAGATCTTGTTATACCTTTATACTGTTTTCTTGTTATATATGTATCTTTAGCTAACAAAAATAATAAATAAACCTACATTCGTACCTACATTCCTTACATTCACTTCTATATCTGTGAAATGAAACTTAAAAATGTATGTTTACATCATGAGCATTACAATAACATTTTACCAGGAAATTTATACACATGAGAATAATCTCTGTCTTAATGTAGTTCTCTAGAGTGCAGCCTATACTGGGCTGATAATGACATAAAGGATTATTATTATTTTTATGTATTATGGCAAAGATTCAGTTTAATTTTCACTACAGCCATAATAAGAAGAAATAATTCCATTATTTATTTATATAAATATAAAATACATTTTTATTTCATGCAAAACATTAATATTATTAGTAATAAGAAATAATTAAATTATTTACCACATTAAATTGATATTAAATAGAGACACAATGGGATGTGACTGTGATTAACAGCTGCAGAGCTGCACTCAACACAGCTTCTCTGTAATATTTATGCAAATCTCCATCTCCTCTTGTAATATTAGCACCGTGCTTATCTAGAGAGGAAGCGGTTCTCATTAGTCCTCCTTCAACACAAACATGTTTGCTTCAGCTCCACTGCTGCTGCTGGCTCTCGCCCCCTGTGAGTGTTTGGATTTAAGCTTTATTACTTCATCTGATCCTTTCAGTTCAACATGTCAACCTTTTCTTTTTCTCTTTTCACAGATGTGTTCTGTGCTACTGAGCTCATCCAGCCAGACTCAGTGGTTATAAAGCCAGGAGAGACTTTAACCATCACCTGTAGAGTGTCTGGAGCTTCTATCACTGATAGCAGCAGCCACTATGGAACAGCTTGGATTCGACAACCTGCAGGAAAAGCTCTGGAGTGGATCAACATCATTTATTATAATGGGGATATTGCTAAGAAAGATTCACTTAAAAACAAGTTTGTGGTCTCTCGAGACACTTCCAGTAACACCGTGACCTTACAGGGACAGAACATGCAGACTGAAGACACAGCTGTGTATTACTGCGCTCGTGATCCACACTGACACGACAAGCTGCAGCGCTGCACAAAAACATCATCTTCATCCCCACGTTACAAACACTTCAGCCTCGACACTTAGATAATCATTAAACAAAAACTAATCCAAAAGTTTACTCAGTTCATAGTTATTAAGAATATATTATTTATCTTTAATTCTGTTTTTAATTAAATGCATCTGAATGTCCAGTTAACTTTCCACTTGCTTCACATGTTTGAAAGCAGTTTTTGAATTCATATAATCGAATTCAAATGGAACTCATAATAATTGGCGTTTAAATGATAACGATGCTGAAAAAAAAAAAAAAAGTTTCTTAATGACTAATTCCTGATGTTGATTCAATGCACAACACGAGAGAGAGGTATTAGAGGAATAAAACACTTCAACACATGCTACTGTAGGAAGATGATTAACTTAAAAATGACAACGCTTTAAGTGAGGAAGCATCACATCACCCTGCCCTTGATTATTTTCCCATAACAGCATGCCCCCAAGTGTTTTATTCCTTACTGAATCTGTCACTGAGCTCCTCTGCTTCTGTAGTGGTTTAAGTAAAGGACCAAGTGTTTCTTTTTTTGGCAGAAATATGCAACAGCAGTTTATTCTCAATACAGAATGTAGTTACTGTTGTTTTATTCCTTGAGAGGGCAGTCTGTGTAAACTAAACCATCTCTAACTGCTCATTAATACACATTCAGCTTCTCTCTCCTCACAGACTGCAATGATTCACCATCATCTCACTCACATTAAACAACTGAAAGATAATTGCTCTCTGTTGCTAAAATTATCATATTATTAATGTTATTTTTCATTACACTACTCTGCAAAGGGAATAATAAATAAATATAAATGCTATAAATTATACTGTCATAAACAAAGCTTTAACAACAGACAGGTTGTTGGCATGAGCTCCTGACTGAATGAGTCAGTGATGATTTGTGAGCTGCATTATTTCTGGAACTACATTCAGTTTGTATTGGATCCAGTTTCTGAAGCGTTTGTGTTGTTCAGTGATTATCAGTGATCAGAAAACTTCATGATCTTCTGGGTGTTACAGTGATACACAGTGATGTACTAAAAGGACATGATATCTAATGAGTAAAGAGCAGTTATGGACTTGACAGCATGAAACACAGCTGGAGTCTTACAGTAAGCTTTTTCTCTTCATGGCTATTCCTCTGTGAATCTGTTTACGTCTCTAGTGGGCGTGCCATGCAAACGATATCCTGCGTTTGAACCATTTATGCCGATATACGTTCAGCTCAACAACATACCAGCAGTTTGTGTTCATTTACAGCAACAGTGATCATTTTAATTCTTTGAGATGGGACTAGGCAGAGTTTTGAGTTACTTTGCTCTAGCAACGTTCATTCAATGTTAGTATTAATATTTATTTCATATTTAAAATATAACATCTTTCCTACTTTATTTCTTTCTTTTTAACTGTAATACTTTTCTTTGTGTGTTCTTGTATTTCAGATTCCTGCAGTCAGACACTGATCGAGTCTGATTCAGTGATCATCAAACTTGATCAGTCTCATAAACTGACCTGCACAGCCTCTGGATTTAACTTTGGTAGCTACAGGATGGCTTAGAACAGACAAGCGCCTGGAAAAGGGCTGGAATTTGTTGCAAGTATCTACAGCAGGTACATATATTACTCCAGTGCAGTGAATGGCCGCTTCACCATCTCCAGAGACAACAGTAAGATGCAGGTGTATCTGCACATGAACAGCGTGAGGACAGAAGACACTGCAGTGTATTACTGCACTAGACAAGCACAGTGACACATGAGGTTGCAGAGCTGTACACAAACCCCTTCATAATATGGAAGCATATCTTTTATTTTTCTATCCTAGTCACTTCAGAACATATTCATAAAGAAAACGTTTCTAAATATTAAAAGTAGAAAAATAACTCAACATGACAGCTTTCTCTAAAATATTAAGCAAAAAGCATTTCTTTATTAGTAAGGAATTGTGGTGATGTTATGAAGCGTTGCTGAGTTACTCTCACCACTCTGAAGTTGATTATGTTCCTATAACTGTAAGAGGACGCGCTACACCACCGGCAGCCAGCAGAGGGCGACAGTGGTGCACAGTGAGAGCGGCCGTGCAGGAGAACTCAGTTACCCAGAATTCTCCAGGCTGATTATCCCGGATTGCCTACACCTGACAGGCAGGATACTAAACACCTGCCTTGAACGCAGCCCTTTGTCGCACCTTTTGTAGAGGGGTGACCGGTACGGTATGTCAGGGCTTTGCAGGAGGTAAGAGGAAAAGGAAAAAGAAAAGCAAGGTAATAATTAAAAAAAATATTAGAAAAGAAAAGCAGAAAGAAAGTGGAGGAAAGAAGGGACAAGAGAGATTTAAGGCATGGTCAGAAAAAGAGAAAGGAAATAAAACAAATATATAAGACACAATTGAAAAGAAAACAGTTGAACAGTCACAAAACACCCAAACCCTTCTCTAATCCTTCATCTTACTTATATATAAACCCTGTTTGACCATTTATTAATAAGCAGCAGGGGTTTTTCACTCTGCGATTCAGTCCACACTGAACCGTCCTGTAACATTAACAGCACGTCCCAAAGTGTTTTATTCCTCTGTCACAGCATTTTGCGAATAATAAAAATTTAATAAAAGAAAAATTTTATTAATTTTTAATGAATTTAAGACTTGTGTTATATCAGTATCATCAGTTGATCTCTCACCATCCTCACTCTTTTTTTCTCTCTCATGAAGTTGCAGCTTGTTATGTTACTGAGAAACCACACTTATGAAGTCCTGACACTGGAGACTCTTTCCATGAATACTACACAAACATCTCCTCACAGAAAACCTCACCGTATCAACAATTACATACACCTTTTATTCCAATTATAGGAAGTGCCATACAGATATAAACCTTGCAGCCAGAACTACTGCCAGAGCTGCTGTTATAGAAAATTAATCAACACCTTCTGACCAATCAGAACTGAGAATTCAACAGCACTGTGGTTTAAGAGACTTTAATCATCAACTCCTTCAGTGTGTCTGATGGCACAGAGCAAAACTGTAATGAAATGTAAAGCACAAGGTTTTAAAACAATTCCGATAGTTTTATTGAATGGAGGACACTAATAGCTGCTACAAAACTTCTGTATGTTTTACCGCTCTCCTCTTCTCAGATGTTCATGGCATCAGTCTGACCTCGTCTCCTGCTGAGGTTAAACCTCCCGGAGCCTCAGTGAAGTTGTCCTGTCAGATTTCTGGCTATGCCCTCACTAGCTACGGCACAGGCTGGATCAGACAGCCTCCAGGAAAAACCTTGGAGTGGATCGGGATCATATGGGGTGATGGAAAGATAGACTCTGGATCATCCTTTAAAACTCGCTTCAGCATCTCCAGAGACACGAGCAACAATGTGCTTTACTTAGATATCAGCAGCCTGGTGCCAGAAGACACGGCTGTTTATTATTGTGCAAAGACAGACACAGCTGTACACCTCAGTGAGAGGACTGTACAAAAATTAAACCTCACATATGAGTGAAGTTTATTTTGAGATAAAACTTAAAAGGTACAATTTATGGAAGTCCTTCACATCCTGTATACATAAAGAAATATTAAGTGATTATAGACAAAATGAAAGCATAATAAATAATGAATGGATAGAAAAATCTGCTCTAACATTTCACTAGTAGTGCAAATTATTTTCCTTTTTCACAGTCACAGTCAGATTTACCTAAATGTTTGACTTGCACTGTATATATTTATTTATATTTTGTATATTTATATATCTGCACCCACATTAGAAATGATGAACATTGTGCTTTTCATTATGCTTTAAGTCCTCTGAGAGGCGCTCTTTCTCTACTTACACAACATCTACCCAACATGTTGAGGTTAAACTGACTGAGAGATTAAAATGACTGAGAGAGGACTGACGTCCTCCTGGGATTTCCATCAAAGTCATAAAATCTATGTACAACATTGTTTTTAAACTAAGTAATTAGTTTTATTTCTACATTTAATGTTGTGGATCATTCACAAGACATGTTATTTCCTTCTGAATTGAGAATTCGACAGCACTGTGTTTGTAAAATCTTTTATTTGTTCTTCAGACTGTAAATTGAACAATATCTTCATTCCAAAACCTTTAATAGCACAAAATTGGCCAACCTGATCTATTTAAAATGTATATGCAGAAACAATGTGGTTGGAATTAGTTTTATTATGAAAAAATGAAGTTGTAAGAAAAGTAAAAACTAGAGGTGTGTATCAGGACGAGCATCAGCTATAATAAAGTCACAGGAGCGGGTGGTCAGATATGAAGCTTGTGGGACCCACAAAAGGCCAGAAACATTAATATGGCAGTGTATTGGATGATCATGTGATGCTGCGTGACGTGTTTGCTGCTTCATCGTTGTCAGCGTCACTGTGGTGTAAAGGACTAACATGTTTATACTGGGGGGAAAAAAACAAAATTAGTTTGTTAGAAAATATCACAGTTGGGTCCAAAAATCACCCTGAAGTGGGCAGGAGAGGGATTTAAAACAGTCCCACACACACACCGCTAGTATGAATGCTAACCGCCCCTAACCCTAATTTTGGCCTTTATAAAATTCTCAAGCATGGACAATAATTATCAACCTAAATTTAATATCTAATCATTGTTGTGATTTTCTTTATATGTGTAATTTCCTTTATTACTGATATTTAATTAACGGAATTTGGTAAAGAGATTTCAGTCATGGAAAAGATTTGTTCCATTAAAAAGCCACATGATCTCCATAAGATGAATCTCCTAATCATGATTTAAATACATTTTAAATCCGTTCTCCTCCCATCATCAGCAGATATGCAAATACAAGTGTCAGGGCTGGATATCACTCTATTTATGTGATGTGATGGTCTCTGTTAAACTTTGGAGAACAGAGAAGACCCCAGTACAAACAACACACACCATGTTCTCTACATCTCTACTGCTCCTGCTGGCAGCTGCTTCCTGTGAGTGCTTTATCAAATTCATTCATTTACTACAATAACAATAAATGTGCAGCATATATTGTGTGAGATATCACCATGTGTTTTCCTCCACAGATGTGCATGGTGAGGAACTGACTCAGCCTGCTTCCATGACAGTCCAGCCAGGCCAGAGTCTCTCCATCAACTGCAAGGTTTCATATTCAGTTACCAGCTATCATACAGCTTGGATCCGACAACCTGCAGGAAAAGCTCTGGAGTGGATTTCACTCATCAATAGTGTTGGGAGCCAATATTACAATGACAAACTGAAAAATAAGTTCAGCATCTCCAGAGACACTGCTACTAACACAATAACAATTGGAGGACAGAATCTGCAAACTGAAGACACAGCTGTGTATTACTGCGCAAGACACTCACAGTGACACAGAATAGTGGATTCCCCTTACAAAAACTCTGAGACATGTTAGAGACATCCTCTCAATGCAACTAATAAACCATCTCAGTCACACTCTTACTTTCTTCCATTGGAATGAAGTTTTACTTTTTAAATCAAGTCATTGCATTAGTAGAATATTATTTCAGGAGTGTTAATTCACAACCTTTATTACTTAATTTTACAGAATAATTAACTGGGCAGTTGGAATAAATGTTTAATCAGTGGAATCAGGAATAATACAGCATGTTTCCAGCAGTGTGTGTATTTAACACATAATCTGTTCTCACTGTTTGAAGTCAAATTCATATAAATAAATAAATAAATAAATAAATAAATAAATAAAGAAAGAAAGAAAGAAAGCAGAAGGAGGCAGCAGAGTTCAACAAATAAGATGCTAAAAGGTGAATGCACAAACTACATTCTCATTAGACTCAGTCAGTATCACTCATTATCTTACATTTCACAATTTTCATAGTTTATGACCTACATTTACTCCAAATACTGTATGTAGCATTTTAAAATGCAAAATAACAGAAAAAATATACATTATATTCTCCTTTATCTATTCATCATCAGCAGGGAGATTTGAAACCTCTGCTGGATTTGAGTGTTTGATTAACTGATTAAATGAATATTTTCATTTCTTCAGCAGGTGTGAAATTTTAAAGCCTTTAGTCATTACAAGTGACCGTGCAGAAGAAACCTGGGGAAACTAATCAAGTCTCTCTGGAGTCTATTGAGGGATGCACTATATAACGAGGTCTTAATGGCATAATAAAAAAACAATTTGGGGTAAACTATTTCACACACACACACACAGATAGAAGGACAAGTGCATTCCTGAAAAGCTGATAAGAAAGAGATCAATAAATGGTGAGAGAAAAAGTAATTCAATCACTTCTTGATTTATAAATATAGAAAATATATGTTATAATGGATATAATATTCCAATAATATATAAAGCAGTTAAAACCTCAGAAAACTCTTATAGAATACTCTATAATAGTAATAGTACTCTAGTAATAGAATAAAGTTATAGATACTTATAGAACTTTAAATGACCTCTTGTGCTGGTTGGACAGATTTGCTCTTTGTGATTTGAGAGAGAGAGAGAGAGAGAGAGAGAGAGAGAGAGAGAGAGAGAGAGAGAGAGAGAGAGAGAGAGAGAGAGATTGATTTACAATCCTTTATTTACAACACTCACATTATGCATGGAAATCAGGGTGACTCAATAAATAAATACATATTTAAAGAAGCATTACTAAAATAAAATAATTTAGGCTAAACATAACAATGAACAGTTTGAGTATGTACTTGTAGTGATTCTATCAGTCTAATGCTGGTACAAAACAAAGTTCTTCCTCTACTACAGAGCACAGAGCCTCCTCACAACACCACACTGCCTTGAACATCTCCCAATCCCCCATATTCTTGTAAAAGTTCAAATCAATCAGAATTTTTTGCTTTAATTAAACTAGGGAGAATTTTTATGGTATTGTAGTCTGTGTTTTGTGCCACTTTGCTTTTCTCCTCAGGTATATTGCCATTTTGGCCTGGGCAAAGATAAAATTAATCAGCTGACACTTGAACCTGTTTCTACTGACATACTTAAAACTCAGGATAAAAATCTGAAAAGTAAAATCCACATAAAATGACCTTAAGATGCTTTGTAAAAACACAAACAATGACTGCAATCTGGAGCAATTTATAAAAGCATGAAAAACAGTCTCTCTCGGTGAACAAAATGGGCATTTCTGTGTGACCTCAGGGTTTAAAATGGAGATAAAAGAATTCACGGATACAATTCCATGTGAAATCCTCCACTGGAGGTCAGCAACGTTTTTGGTTAATGGTGGTTTGTACACTGCCCTCCACTCTAGTTTAATATCATCATTAAAACCCAGCACACTTCGCCATGGGGTGTCCACCCTCCCATTCAGTTTCTTCTTGTTTAAAACTTTCACTTTCAACTTTCAACAGGCCTTATACAGTAGCTTACCAGACACTGTTTCAATGTTCATTTCTCCCTCACCCCTGCACTCCAGGAGGGGACCCTCACACCCATCTAGGTTGATTTCTCATTTTGCATAAAAGAGGTACAATTGCTAGAGTGTGCCTAACAGAGAACAGCCTTGTGTGATACCTCTGCAAACTGTAAAAGGGGCACATAAACCACCATTAACCTTCAGTACACTCTCAATTTCACTGTACAAAGTCCTGACCATGGTTATAAAACCTGGGTTGAACCCAAAGGTTTCGAGCACCTTCCACAAGTATTAATGTTCAACCTGGTCAAAAGCCTTTTCCTGATCTAGAAAAATGAGACCAGTCTTTAAGTCCAGTAGTCTGGAGACGTCCAAAATGTCACAAATTAAATATACATTATCAAATATAGACCTGGTCATGGTGAAGGATTTGCTCCATTACCTTCGCCAGTGTTGAAGCTAATGCTTTTGAAAGCACCTTGCAGTCAGTGCACAATAGTGAGACCAGGTGCCAGTTCACATCATAGCACCTCTTCGTTGATTATTTTCCTATAACAGAACTCCCTGTCTTCATTACATGCTATGGTTATATTCTAGTATGTTGACATTTATGTATTATGAAAAATGACGCATTGATCAGGTAATGGATACTTGTTCTGATATGTAGCATTGCATCAAATTTCCCCTAAGATAAGGAGTGTCTCTATGCAAATGTCCTTCCCTGTTATATATTTAAGCAATGAAGACCAAGAGCTTTTACTTATTCTGCTTCAACACACACCATGATCTCTACATCCCTACTGCTGCTGCTGCTGGCAGCCGTACACTGTAAGTGTTTTTACATTTGACATATAATACAGTTTTGGTTACTTATAGCTTTTTGCTTTTACAACATTAAAATAACTTTTCTTTAACAGGTGTTCACTGTGTTGAGCTGATCCAGACCGAATCCACAGTATTAACCCCTGGTCAGTCAATGACTCTGACCTGTAAAGTGTCTGGATATTCATTAACGAGTACCTACTGTACACACTGGATACGACAACCTGCAGGAAAAACTCTGGAGTGGATCGGATGTATATGTGGTGGCGGTGACACTTACTATAGTGAGAAACTGAAAAGCAGGTTTCAGGTTTCCAGAGACACGTCCAGCAGCACAGTAACATTAACAGGGCAGAACATGCAGACTGAAGACACAGCTGTGTATTACTGCGCTCGTGAACCACAGTGAGACAGATCAACAACATCCCTGTACAAAAACACCTCATACAAAATCCTATTAGTCCACAAGTACAACACTTATCTATCCAAGTCTGACTACAAAATATAATCACACAAATGACCACAAAGAATTTAAAGTTATATTTAAACGTTTATAATGTAGATTTTAAACCATATTTCTAACATAATATTGCTACATCTAACACTGTTGCACATTATACACACCATTATAATTACATAACTTACAAGAACTTGTTATACTGTAGTATCTTTAGCTAACAATAATCACCTCAACGAATTAGACTTTGTGTGATCATGTGTGAGAAAGTGTGAGAGCATTTCGTCATGACTTTTAAGAGAGGCAGAATTTTTCCATGATCATGATCCCAATATACCCAAGCATAGATAATAATTATCATGCTGAATTTAGTATGTAGAGTGGATGAATTTCATTTACTATGATGGGGATATTCATCAGAAAGATTCTGACTTAAGACACAGCTGTGTATCACTGCGCTCGTTATCCACACTGGCACGACAAGCTGCAGCGCTTCATCACAATTCAGTTCTTTATTTAAATAATAACTCCATGACTGACTAATCCCCACATTATAAACACTTCAGCATAGACACCAAGATCATTATTTCATCAGAGAATATCACAAAATTCTGCTTTGGGCATGGTTAGTAAGACTATAATTTTTAGGTCGCGCTATGAGAGCGACTCCATTTCCCAGAACTCCCAGCGGCCTACGAACATGGCCGCCGCCAATCTGCACGCACACACACACAAAGCACTACACATCCCAGCATGCTCGGCGGCCTACAGATATGGCCGCCATGGACTACAATACCAGGAACACTCTTTCACTCCCACGTTCACAGTCACCCACCTTCTGATTGCACACCTGTTCATAATTTACTAGTTTGTTCACGAGCACAGTATTTAAGGTCTTTAGGTTGTCGCGTTCATCACGAAGTATTCGTTTGACTCACGCTATCAACAATACCGAGCAACTCTACCCTGGCCTGGTATTCTGGTTTTGATCTAAACTAAGTATTTTTTGGACTACGGATTTTGCCTAAACCCTGCTAAGACTGTTTTTTTGGTTTCTCGAACATTATTACTCGTATCCTGGTTTTTGTATTCTGCCTGGCCCTTGATATAACTGACTGCCAGTATTTTTTAACCTTTTCCTGTTTTTTGGACCTGCCTAAGTCTTGCTTTTTGTCCTGTTTCACTGTCTGTGTGTGTGTTCAATAAAGTGACGGATTTTTGCATCGCAACTGCATCCAGGTTTCCTTCGGTGACGTGACGATAATATTATATTGTTTAGCTGTTTGAAACGAAATGCGTCTGAATGTCCATTTTTTTTTTTTTTTTTTTACTTCATGTGTATAATTCAAATGCTACCTAACATTTTTGATAATAAATTTCATTTGATGACTGAGACACAAATATTCTTCTCTTAAAGACTAATTCCTGATGTTGATTTAATACACAGATGACTGCACCGATTATCATCACTACTTCTTTCAGTCTATAAAAACTGTTTTACCTGGTGAGGCTGGTTAGGAAACGACTATTTTATAGTAATATTGTAGTAATAACAGGTGATAACAAGAAATCCTTTTGGTGGGAACGGGAAATCTGCTTTGATTCATTTTCGATTATTTTCTTCCCAAAATGTTTTATCCTCTGCTGCTGAGGTATTTTAGATAAAGCTCCAAGTGTCCATGTCTTTTAGCAGAAATGTGCAACAGCAGTTTATTCTCAATGTAGGACCTAGTTACTGTTTTATACCCTGAGGTGGCAGTCTGTGTAAACTAAACCATCTATACAGAACATTCCTATGAATTTGTAGTGTATAACAACATATTTTTGGGAATTTTCACTCAGATACACTCAGTAAAACGGACCTTATCATCCACTCATCTATACACTGGGCATCCTGTGGTTGTGGATTTAATACATCCATAGTGGTCATGGACACTCCCTATTCAAATAGAGTCGGGTATAAACAGCATGTTCTTGGCTGATCTAGTTTCCAGTGAGCTCTGTGATAGATAACACTCCCATACACTTTACATCTGGGTGAAGCAGAACTCAGAGAAGGATGATTTTAGGACATTGTATTTTATTTGTTCTCATTTCATGTAAGTTTCAGACTTTTTCATCTGATGATTACTAGGAAAATGAGCCATTCTGTTCTGATAAACATTATAACATAGCATTACCTAGTTATACTCTTCTCTTCCAGATTCTTATGGACAGTCCCTGACCTCCTCTGCCTCTGTGGTGAAGAGACCTGGAGAGTCAGTCACTCTGTCCTGTACTGTCTCCGGATTCTCAGTGGGCAGCTACTACATGCACTGGATCCGTCAGATACCAGGACGAGGACTGGAGTGGATTGGACGCATCGGCACTGACACAACATTCTTCGCTCAGTCTCTGCAGGGCCAGTTCTCCATCACTAAAGACAATAATAAAAACATGCTGTACCTAGAAGTGAAGAGTCTGAAAGCTGAAGACACGGCCGTTTATTACTGTGCACGAGACTCACACTGACACAACAGACTCCAGAGCTGTACAAAAACTTACACAAGCATGTCTTCATGAGCTGTAAGTATTCCCTCAGCAGGAAACTGAACCCCAGAGACATTTATTATAAACAACATTCAGATGTTTTACCTCTTCATTCCAAACACATCTGCAAACTCCTCAAACTATTTCTGATTAATAATAATCCCATGGAATTAATTATTGATGAAAGCATTACATCATTTAATCATGGATTATAATCATTTGGAAATGAAAGTACAAAGTGTAAATGCATTGCTAGCAAGTGTTTTGTGATCATTTAGACAAATACAAGGACAGGGAGACTCAAGGCAAATAAGCTCTAGGACAAAGATTCTGATGTCTAGTTATTACAATTCATGTTTTTTCCCTCCTTATTACTTATTCCTTATTATTTCCTTACATTCATTTTATTATTTTGTAAAATTATTTAGCACTAATTAATGTCTGTATATTGACAGAATAATCTGATTATTGTTTAAAAAGAGGGACAGGTATGTGTTTGCCTAATACTTGCATATTGCTGTCCCACATGTCCATTTAAAATTGATTCAAATTTTGATTTGAAGTAGTTGTAAAGTAGCTGCTGCTATTTGTGATAGAAGCTGCAGGAACACTACAGATCGATGGTTTATTTCCTGAATTTATAAACACCGAGTCTGTTCAGCAGCACAGAATCTGACCAGAGATTAGATTAAATGTACATGTTTTGTGCAGCATCACTACTACAAACTCCTGGAATTAAAATCATCTGTAGGGGGCAGAAGCTCACTTGTTTTGAAGAAGGATTCATGAAACTATTAAATCTATTAGCTGAAGGACACCCACACAGATACAGAGAGAACATGTGAAACTTCATGTTTTACCATGTTTTACCTGAATATCAGAATATTTCTTATAATAACTCCACTAGGGGCTGGACATGCAAATGAGACTTTCCCTTTATAAGCACAGACTCCAGCTGCATTATTTCCACTTAGTTGAGACTTTTTTCAGGAACAGCCATGCAACCACAAAGCATTTACTGTTTTATTTTGACATTATTGACCATAACCCGTGAGTAACAGTTTATTTGTGCATGTATCACTAATATAAATTGTGTGATTCTGTAAGACTATGAAATGATTCAATGTATTTGACAGGTTGCGGATGTCAGACACTAACCGAGTCTGAGCCGGTGGTCATTAAACCCGGAGGATCTCATCGACTCACCTGTACCTACTCTGGGATTAGTGATGGCAATGCATACATATCCTGGATTAGACAGGCTCAAGGAAAAGGCCTTGAGTGGATCTCATTCATTTCTGCTCCGAGTGGTAGTGATAAATACTACTCCCAGTCTGTTCAGGGAAGATTCACCACCTCCAGAGACAACAGCAAGAAGCAGGTGTATCTGCACATGACCAGCCTGAAGACTGAAGACACAGCTGTGTATTACTGCGCTCGGGAAGCACAGTAGCAGAAATATGAGGAAACAATGTACAAAAACATCAGTGGTGCTGCTGTCTCATTTCATCTGACTAATATGTTTCAGAGACCAAACATCTCTAACATTTTAAATGAGAAATTTCTTATGAGGTCTCACTGAAGACATAATAAGAATGATGTGTGGCAAACAAATGCACCCACTTAAAAGCAGACACACATCTGCTTTCATAATTTCTAATTTTCTAAGTGTTTCAAGTCCATAATACTACTGGGTTCATACAATGTTTCCTCCAAATACCAATCATGTTAAAGAGATTAGAGTTTAACAACAACAGCAACAACAAAACCCCACTAAATTTGCATTAATGGTTCTGATGTTTGTACTTTTGTGCAATTTGTGCTTTGATAGGACAATGTGTGCTTAGTCTGTCTACTATTAGTTTCTCCTCCAGAGGCATTTTAAGGAAAAAAAAAAAAAAAAAGAAAGAAAAAAAAGAGGATAGAATAAATAATCCAGAAATTTATTTTCTAACATCAAGAAATGAATGAATAAATGTTGAGAGAAAGGTTAATGCAGTCATTTGTAAATCTCTAAATAAAAAGTGTATCTTATAGTGAAATTGTCTGATATGAATTATTACACTTATATTAATTCACTACACTCTGTGTAAATGATAAATAGAGGAGCTATAGCCTCTGAAAACACTGATACTGATAGAACAATAAGGGTAAAAAAAAAGAAAAAAGAAAAAAATTTTCATGACGGAGAGCTCTCTGCGGTTTCTCGATAAGAAGCTGCTTTATTTATTCGTTTGTTTATTTATTTATTTATTTATTGGATCAATTTTAGGGCAGTAACTGTAACTCTGCTTCATACCGAGACCCTGTCATTGCTTATTTTCCTGTAACAGCACCCCTGCTGTGTTTATTCCTTACTAAATGTGGTTATATTGTAGTGTGCTCACTTATTCACCTGAAAACACCTGACAGTCCATAAACTTATATATTAACAACTGGCTTAAGCTTCTGATTTGTTAAAACATAAATGCAAACAGGACCGATAGATCTATTTGAATAGACATGGCACAATGTTCCAAATTTTTTTAGATTTAAAATGACAGATTAGAGATGTTTGATAGATGGGGAGGTTATTTGTTTTAGAAGACTCCCTGAAATTTCCCCTAAGATAAGGAGTGTCTCTATGCAAATGTCCTTCCCTGTTATATATTTAAGCAATGAAGACCAAGAGCTTTTACTTATTCTGCTTCAACACACACCATGATCTCTACATCCCTACTGCTGCTGCTGCTGGCAGCCGTACACTGTAAGTGTTTTTACATTTGACATATAATACAGTTTTGGTTACTTATAGCTTTTTGCTTTTACAGCATTAAAATAACTTTTCTTTAACAGGTGTTCACTGTGTTGAGCTGATCCAGACCGAATCCACAGTATTAACCCCTGGTCAGTCAATGACTCTGACCTGTAAAGTGTCTGGATATTCAGTAACTGATAGAAGCTACTGTACAAACTGGATACGACAACCTGCAGGAAAAACTCTGGAGTGGGTCGGAGAGACATGTGGTAGTGGTAGCACTGCCTACAGTGAGAAACTGAAAAGCAGGTTTCAGATTTCCAGAGACACGTCCAGCAGCACAGTAACATTAACAGGGCAGAACATCCAGACTGAAGACACAGCTGTGTATTACTGCGCTCGTTACCCAGAGTGAGACAGATCAACAACATCCCTGTACAAAAACACCCTGTACAGTAAACTATTTACGTCAGCAAAAGCAGAAATACAATGTTTGATCATTATGGTGTTTGTTGTGTCATGTTACTCCATGAACAGTGGACAAAGTCCTGACTGAACAGTGCTAATCATGTTTTAAAACTCTGCTTGGTTATTTTATTTTAGCAGACAAACATAAATAAAATCTGTTAATTATATCCAAGCACATACAGTACCAGTCCTGCACAAGTGCTAGCTGAATAATGAGGATAATATAGCCCCCCCAACCCCTTTCATCTGCATCCACTGATGTTTCCAGACCACCACACACACACACACACACACACATTATATATATATATATATATATATATATATATATATATATATATATATATATATATGAAATTTATTTATTTTCTTCTTTTTTTTTTAATGCTGCTTTAACATTTGAGCAGCAGTGCAAATTATCTTCCATTTTTTACAGACAGTCAAATTTAGAAAGTTTACTGAACCTTTGGTCTTGTAGTGTACACTGTATATTTAGCCTGCACCCACATTAGAAATGTATGAACATTATACTTTTTTTTTATACGCTCTTTCTCTATTCACACAACATCTACCCAACATGTTGAGGTTGAAAGGGCTGAGAGAGTGTAATAAATATGAGAACATGTTCTCCTGGGATTTAAGTCATAAGCTCTAACTTCAACATTGTAATGTCTTAGCTTTATAACAGATCTATTATACCAGGGTCTCATTAAACCAGGCTGCATAATCCACACTGTTTGATGAATAAGTAAGTAAATAGTAAGTAACTCTCTTATATTTTTTTTAAATTTTACATGTTTTTACATTTCCAGGAAATGCCTCATGTCTTTAAGCTCTGTGCCTTTATGAAAGCCTAAACACTGTCATGCAAATCAACCCCCCTATAAAATATTAGAGGTGTTCTCAGGAGAAGTGAGGTTCTGGGTTCAGATTCCACTCAAACCATGTTCTCTACATTTCTACTCCTGCTGTTAACAGCTGCATCTGGTAAATATGTGGAGAGTTTTGGAGATATATAGATAATTGTGTATATATTTCATTCAGAAAAAATGCACCTGATTAATTGATTCATTTGTTGTTCACAGGAATTAAATGTATTGAACTGGTTCAGCCTGCAGTCATGGTGGTTAAGCCTGGAGAATCATTTTCAGTCCCTTGTAAGATCACTGGATATTCAGCCACAAGTTCCTGTACTAACTGGATACGACATAAATCAGGACAAGCACTGGAATGGATCGGCTGGTACTGCAGCTCCAGTGATACGGGCAGTATAGATTCACTAAAGAACAAGATCCATTTCTCAGCCGAGGCCTCCAGCAACACTGTGATTTTACACGGGCAAAACTTTCAGACTGAGGACACAGCTGTGTATTACTGCGCTCGTAAAACCACAGTGAAACAGATCAACAAGGACCCTGTACAAAAACACCCAGTACAGACGACTGTTAGTGGCAGAAAAATGTTTTATGTTTTAACTTCTAAGTATTTCAGAAGTGTGCAAAGACATCAACTAGCTTACAGTCAGCTGATTTGATGAGATTATAGTGTTCATTTTTAAACTACAATGGGAATTTACATTTTTCATTTTAAATCTATTAAATAAACCATGACATCTCCACTTCACATTATAATTTAGTTATGATTCAGATTGATCATGACCATATAACTGTCCCGCAGTCCACTGAACCATTGTTCCTTGTCCAGTGTTGTTACTGTTGTTGTTAATGATTGACTGATTGATAGATTGACTAAAAGTGAGTGCTGTTATAGGAAAACCATCAACGAGGAGGTGGTATGATTCAGCTCAACATAAAATGGGGTCACTATTTCCACCCAGAAGTTAATTATTTTCCCATTACAGCATGACCCAAAGTGTTTTATTCCTCTAATACTATAGTCCTTCATCAAAAGTAGCATCCATCCATGCATTTTCTGTACCGCTTATCCTACCCAGGGTCATGGGAAGCTTGGAGCCTATCCCAGGCCATGGATGGGTGTTGTTCACAAGATCTATCCGCAACATTGCCATGAAGCCAAGATATTAAACACTGACAAGAGGCCTGTACAAATAATAACCCTGTTATACACAAAATAGATCCAAACTATATATAATTAAAATCATGTTGAACCCAATTTTGTGTCAGTTTAGGAATAATTACCTACAAATATTAGTGTATGTACTATTTTTATGTAATTTCTTAGCAGATTAGGAAAAGATCATTTAATTTAATTAATTTCATATTACATCACACCCACAAGTGTTTTATTCCTTGCATAACATGCCTATTAGCATGCCCTACTTATCATTTGTACATACACACAGTTCACTGTTGGTTAGTCAGCAAAAGAAAAAACTCCAGTCAGTGGTTATGTTAATGGTAGCAGCTGAATGCTGTAAAACACCAATTTAGGTTAATTATAGCATGAGCATTATGGAAAGACATGCTTACAACTCCAAAGAAATTGTTCTAACAATTATAACATAATATCTTGTTAGTTGGGTTTATAAAGTAGGCTTAACAAATCCTCCATAAGTTGAACCTCCTGCCCATTTTAAACACGTTTTAAATACGTCCTCCTCCCATCATCACCAGATATGCAAATACAAGTATCAGGGCTGGATATCACTCTATTTATGTGATGTGATGGTCTCTGTTAAACTTTGGAGGACAGAGAAGACCCCAGTACAAACAACACACACCATGTTCTCTACATCTCTACTGCTCCTGCTGGCAGCTGCTTCCTGTGAGTGCTTTATCAAATTCATTCATTTACTACAATAACAATAAATGTGCAGCATATATTGTGTGAGATATCACCATGTGTTTTCCTCCACAGATGTGCATGGTGAGGAACTGACTCAGCCTGATTCCGTGACAGTCCAGCCAGGCCAGAGTCTCTCCATCAACTGCAAGGTTTCATATTCAGTTACCAGCTATTATACAGCTTGGATCCGACAACCTGCAGGAAAAGCTCTGGAGTGGATTGGAGTAATCACTAGTGATGGGAGCAAATATTACAATGACAAACTGAAAAATAAGTTCAGCATCTCCAGAGACACTGCTACTAACACAATAACAATTGGAGGACAGAATCTGCAAACTGAAGACACAGCTGTGTATTACTGCGCAAGAGAGTCACAGTGACACAGAATAGTGGATTCCCCTTACAAAAACTCTGAGACATGTTAGAGACATCCTCTCAATGTAACTAATAAACCATCTCAGTCACACTCTTACTTTCTTCCACTGGAATGAAGTTGTAATAGCTTGTGTCATGTTTAAACACACAAATAGTACTTTTTAAATCAAATATTTGCATTAATAGAATTGAAAAAAATATCTTCAGGTTGGTAACAGTAACTTTACGTCATGGTAATGCCAAAGGGAGCAGAACTACACTACCCATCAGCCCCAGCACATTACATACCTCACTAATCACTTTCACCTGTGTCTCATTATGCCTCCTTAGCACCACTATTTAAGTTCTAGTTTTTCAGCGTCTCATTGTTGAGCTTTTGTTGTAGTTGTTGTTGTTGTTGTGTGACTCTTTAACTCTTATAGTCTGTATGTGTCTTGCCTCGTCTCCACAGTTCATGCTACATTACTCCACTACATCACACCACCTGGTCCTTGATTATTTTCCTATAACAACATACCCCCAAGTGTTTTACTACTTACTTAATATGGTTATATTCTAGTGTGTTCTCTTCATATGAATTCATCTTTATAGTTTAGATTTTTTTTCTTTAGAGTTTAGGATTTAGAGTTTTCTTAGCAGTGAATACTATTGTCACCTCACAGCTCCACAACTTTGATCGTTTTTATTTGTACATATTTTGCAAACTCTATAAATATATAGATAGATCTGTAACCCCCACTTTAATAGTTTGGACTATATTATGTAGATTCATGGCATATAATCTCAAATATTAAATATCATTTACATCATAAATATAATTTATGTTCCAGGTTGTAACAGGTTGTTTTGTTTTCTTTTGTTTTATGTAAATTTCCTTGAAGTTCAGAATTTAAATTTTCTAAATAATAATAATAATAATAATAATAATAATAATAAAAAAACAGAATGGAGAATTAAAAATCAGACATTTTCTATTAAAAATAAACAGACATTTAGTGTATTTAGACACATTTCTGTATTATGAAAAATGACGCATTGATCAGGTAATGGATACTTATTCTGATATGTAGGATTGCATCAAATTTCCCCTAAGATAAGGAGTGTCTCTATGCAAATGTCCTTCCCTGTTATATATTTAAACAATGAAGACCAAGAGCTTTTACTTATTCTGCTTCAACACACACCATGATCTCTACATCCCTACTGCTGCTGCTGCTGGCGGCCGTACACTGTAAGTGTTTTTACATTTGACATAAATATGGCTTTTGGAACATTTTCCTTTTACAACATTAAAATGATCTTTTCTTTAACAGGTGTTCACTGTGTTCAGCTGATTCAACCTGGAACCATGGTTTTAACCCCTGGTCAGTCAATGACTCTGACCTGTAAAGTGTCTGGCTATTCATTAACTGATAGCAGCTACTGGACACACTGGATACGACAACCTGCAGGAAAAACTCTGGAGTGGATTGGATACATCGATAGCAGTGGGGGTACAGCCTACAGTGACAAACTGAAAAATAAATTCAGCATCTCCAGAGACACTGCTACTAACACAATAACAATTGGAGGACAGAATCTGCAAACTGAAGACACAGCTGTGTATTACTGCGCAAGAGACTCACAGTGACACAGATCAACAACATCCCTGTACAAAAACACCTCATACAAAGGCCTATTAGTCCACAAGTACAACACTTATCTATCCAAGTCTAACTACAAAATATAATCACACAAATGACAACAAAGAATTGAAAGTTATTTTTAAAAGTTTATAATGTAGATTTTAAACCATATTTCTAACATAATATTGCTACATCTAACACTGTTGCACATTATACACACACCATTATAATTACATAACTTACAAGAACTTGTTATACAGTAGTATCTTTAGCTAACAATAATCACCAGTTGTAGCGAATCAAAAGAGTTTAAAACGTTGAAATATATTCTCCACCAGTTTGTAATGAATTAAAAGGTGTTTAAAAGGTTTAAATGTATTCTCCACCAATTTATGTAACGAATTAGCTCAAATGGCGTGAAATATCTATATATCTAATCAAAGCGTGTTATGACCAGTTATAAATATATATCAGCCATGAAGGGGAATTAACATGTGTATATATGCATATAGATAATTAACTACAATGGATTATAATTAATTATGACTATATGTTTGGTCTAGATCAGCTTGTAGAATTATGTTACTACACCGAAGGAGAGCTGGTTGCAGTTGCGGTGCAAAAATCCATCACTTCATTTGACACACACACAGATAGTGGAACGGGACAAAAAGCAAGACTTAGGCAGGTCCAAAAAACAGGCAAAGGTTCAAAATACCGGCAGTCAGTTATATCAAGGGCTAGGCAGAATACAAAAACCAGGAAATGAGTTGCAATGATCAAAAAACCAGAAACAGTCTTATAAGGGTTTAGACAAAATCCGTAATCCAAAAATACTTAGCGTAGTTCAAAACCAGAATATCGGTCCAAGGTAGAGTTGCTCGGTATTGTTGATAACGTGATACAAACGAATACTTTGTGAAGAGCACGATAAACTAAAGACCTTAAATAATGTGCTCGTGAACAAACTAGTAAATTATAAACAGGTGTGCAATCAGAAGGTGGGTGACTGTGAGTGTGGGAGTGAAGGAGTGTTCCAGGTATTGTAGTCCATGGCGGCCATATCTGTAGGCCGCCGAGCATGCTGGGACATGTAGTGCTGTGTGTGTGTGTGTGTGTGTGTGCAGGTTGGTGGCGGCCATGTTCGTAGGCCACTGACAGTTCTGGGAAATGGAGTCGCACTTGTAGCGTGACCTAACAAATTAGCTGTGGTCTAGTTCTAGAATTATAAACTCTAAAGTGCGAGTTATTTGGCCTTGTTGATTCTGCCTGGTGACACATTGAGCAGTGGGCTTCCACCTCCTTTTGGAATTAGGAAATGGTGGCTGGGAGGCCTGCGCCCACTGGTCAAGGAAAACTCTGTGGTGAGCGTTTACCTTCTCTGATCACTTTGCAGCAGGTATGCCCAGTTCAGTTCTCTGTGAACGGTGTTAAGTTCATATGTGAAAGTGTGTCCTGGTTGTACTGAAATGTGGATTTCAGCTCGGGTCGCCAGCAGGTGGTTTTGCAGGCCTTGACCTTAGTGTTCCTTTCTTTCAGTTCACTTTCTGCTCTGGCTAGGAGAGCTTCACCTGTTGGAGTTTCCTGTTGAGTTCCTCTCTGGATTCTCTCTCCAACTGCTCTCGGTGCTTGGTCTCTGCTTGAGGCTCTGCCAGGGCCCTTTGTAGTCTTTCCACTGCCTCTCGGAGCTCTGGGTCCATCTCACCTTCTGTCCCGCGCCGGTTCTGGGTCTCGAGGAGTAGCTGATCCAGGCAGCTTTGAGCATGGGCCTGGTCCCTTCAGGCCTCCTCGTTCTGGAGCTTGAGCACGCTGCTGCTTCTTGCTCCAGGTGGATGTTGCTCTTTTCGCTGAGTTGTGCCTGGGTGACGAGGTTGTGTGCGAGGCTCCCGAAGATCTCTGCCCATCCTTTGTGGTTCTGGATCGGATCGTGCGCCGTCGGTCCGCTCACGTCGTCATCCAGCTGCTCTCTGCTTAGGTGCCGTAGGTCGCCAGCAGCTTGGAGCAGGAACGCAGTCGTCATGACACACAGCCAGGTCTCGAGGTGGTCCCAGTGGGTGGCGGGACTGGATGATTGGGACATGGTGGCTCGCTGTTGGCAAGAGAGAAAGAACACCAAAGGCCCATACAAGTCCGTGCAGAATTGACGAGCTACAGTGACACTGATTTTGGTACGCAGTGAGTATAAATTTGGCTAACTGGTGTAGAAAGTTAGTGGTACGTGGGCCAGATACTTATTGTCTTTGGCCGTAAATGGCCAGGGAGGGCCAATTTGTGTGGGTAAGCGCCGGATCTAAATAGAGATATGGACAGGCAGTAGCCTAGTGGGTCATCTTAAAGACACTGGCTGCCTGGGTCGTCAATCTAGCATTTAGCTTTCCTTGCTGGTTCTCATAGGCTCTGCCTGTATGCGAACTTTGAGAGAAAAGTCACAACAGAACAGCAGCTAAAACAAAACAAAACAAAATTGAAATGAATAAAGGAGGGAAAAATAGAATAAGATGAAAACACAGGTATAGATAGAGGAAGACAGAAGACTTAAGCTAGCTATCATGCATAGGGTTTATGACAGGCCTGCCAGAGTGGGGGCGCTGTTGAGTCATAACACCTATAGAGATGCTATGGCTTAAGGGAGAGAGAGCTGGGCCAAACACTTAAATGACCAGAGATGCTATGGCTTATAATAAGTGGATGGACTGTATGCCCTTTAGATATGCCTGGGGTGAATTGAGGTTGCTCAGATGAGAATCAGTGGTGAAGCCAACCTACCTGATGGTCCCCAAACATTCAACTGCAGTGTGACTCAGGGCCCTTCGTTTTCTCGTACCACAGTGCGACCACTCAAACAGTTATGACTTTTAGCACAATTGGGTGGCGGTCAAGTAAGGCATGCCAACGGCCAGACTGCAGATCCAGAATTGGGTTTCCTCCTAAAACTCTTTTTTGGGGTCAGCTGCTTCAGTGGCAAGCTGTGCCAGACGGGCAGGTCCGTCTGTGCGGAGCCTTACTCGGAGTACTTAACCGAACTGCTCTGTTGTCAATTGGACTCATTTGCCTTTTCAGCTGGAGTGCTCAAGTGCTGATGTCGCCTGCGTGCTGCCTACCAATGATACGAGGGCCGAGGCGCCCGACATGCACACCCACAGCCAGCGTCGGGTCCGCCAGTCCAGGCGACTCCATTCACCGAATTCAACCTGGGGACAACCGTTGCTTCTCCGCAGAGCACTAGGGGGAGCATTACCTGCAAGTATACAAATGGCTGCACAAAGGTTTCAGATTTCCAGAGACACGTCCAGCAGCACAGTAACATTAACAGGGCAGAACATGCAGACTGAAGACACAGCTGTGTATTACTGCGCTCGTGAACCACAGTGAGACAGATCAACAACATCCCTGTACAAAAACACCTCATACAAAATCCTATTAGAATTTCTGAATGAACAAATGTGTACATTATTACAGAATGACACACAAAGACAACACTTTTCCATCCAAGTCTAAATGAAAAATAAACAAATAAATAAATAAATCACCCAAATGACACCTAATAGGTTAAATACACAGTCAAATAATGCTTATCATCTGGATTTGATGTTTTCTGGGGTGATGATACCAACATAAAGTTGATTATTTTTCTATAACAGCTCATCCTGAGGCGTTTTACACCTCTTATACCACAGCAGTGTGTCCACAATTACAAAGTTTCATTGATTAAATAATAATTACATGTTATTGTTGTGGAGCATTCAAATGATAAGTTCCTGTTATTAGTTACATTATAACAGCTATAATCAGCCGTTCTCTAAACTTTGTTCATTTTTTTCCCACTGAATGTTATAAAATGGAGTCACTGGAGACTCCTTCCATAAATGTTAAATAAACATCGCCTTACGTCACTGTGTCAACAATCACCCACGTATATAAAACCCATTGTGGGTTTGCATGGAGCTCTGCCACACAAGTTCCTGTACAAGTTGTTACAACAGAAACAAAACAGTATTTGAATGAGCTGATTAATATAAACCTGAAATTAATCAACACCTCAAAATTGAGGATTCAGTTCAGTGGTATGAAGTCATTAAGTTGTACTTCACCTGGTAATTTATTTATACTGTGAAGAACCAGCATTCATTGGAAAATATCCCAAGAAGGTACAAACAGAAATAACAAATGTGTGAATCTTTATATTATTGAAAATAGTAGCTGGTAAAGAAAACTTTTTTTAAATTAAAAACCACAACCACATATCCTCCATGAGATGAATCTCCTCCCCATGACTTAAATATATTTTAAATATGTTCTCCTCCCATAATCACCAGATATGTAAATACAAGCGTCAGGGCTGGATATCACTCTATTTATGTGATGTGATGGTCTCTGTTAAACTTTGGAGAACAGAGAAGACCCCAGTACAAACAACACACACCATGTTCTCTACATCTCTACTGCTCCTGCTGGCAGCTGCTTCCTGTGAGTGCTTTATCAAATTCATTCATTTACTACAATAAAAATAAATGTGCAGCATATATTGTGTGAGACATCACCATGTGTTTTCCTCCACAGATGTGCATGGTGAGGAACTGACTCAGCCTGCTTCCATGACAGTCCAGCCAGGCCAGAGTCTCTCCATCAACTGCAAGGTTTCATATTCAGTTACCAGCTATACTACAGCTTGGATCCGACAATCTGCAGGAAAAGCTCTGGAGTGGATTGGATACATCTATAGTGGTGGGGGTACAGCTTACAGTGACAAACTGAAAAATAAGTTCAGCATCTCCAGAGACACTGCTACTAACACAATAACAATTGGAGGACAGAATCTGCAAACTGAAGACACAGCTGTGTATTACTGCGCAAGAGAGTCACAGTGACACAGAATAGTGGATTCCCCTTACAAAAACTCTGAGACATGTTAGAGACATCCTCTCAATGCAACTAATAAACCATCTCAGTCACACTTTTACTTTCTAACTTTGGAATGAAGTTGTAACGGCTTGTCATTTTTAAATACACAGTAGGCATTTTTTTTTTTACATCAAACATACATTCTTAAAAGACTGTTGATTTTGAACCATTATTAATCTCTTCATTGTATGGAATAATTAATAAACAGTTGGAATAAATTGTGGATTAATTTGGAAACCGTGGATTCAGGAATAATACAGCATGTTTGCAGCAGTGTGTTGTGTTTAACACACAGTCTGTGTGTCCATGCAGTATTTATGTGCAGCTGAGCTGAGTGGAGCAGTCGAGTCTCATTAACACTAACCATGAAGATCCCACTCTCCTTATTCCTGCTTCTAATCAGCCTCATCAGTGAGTTCTCCACTGAAACCTGTGATTCGCTCCTTTATCTGTATTTATCTGTATTAAAACATGATTCATTGAATATTTTACTTCCTTCAGCAAGTCTTAAGTCATTACAAACGACAGTGCAGAAGAAACCTGGAGAAACTCTGAGTCTCTCCTGCAGAGGATCTGGATTTAAATTTGGAAGCCACAGCATGCACTGGATCAGACAACAGGTGAACAAACCACTGGTGTGGATGGGGGATATCCACCATGATGCCCGTGGCACTGGATATAGTAAATCTTTTGAAGGGAGAACAGAAATCACCAGAGATAATTCCAACAGCAAGGTGTATCTGAAACTCTCTGGTGTGACAGCAGAGGACACAGCTGTGTATTACTGTGCTCGTGAATACACCACAGTGAGACAGATCAACAACATCCCTGTACAAAAACACCTCACACAGTGTACATTTACAACAGAATGTCCACAAGATACAACACTTCTACCCAAGTCTAACTAACAACAAAGACATTCAAGTTAGTTATTTTTATAAAGTAGTTAAATAGTTTTAAACCATCGTGCTACATCTCTAACACTGCTGCACATTATACACACTATTATAATCACATCACTAACAAGAACTTGTTATATAGTAGTATATTTAGCTAATAATAATTAATCTACATTCATCAGTTAAAGCCTCTAGAGGGCAGCCTATACCAGAATGAAAATGGTTTGACTGCATGGGGCATTTTCTATTGCACAGTTTAGATTATAATGTTAAACATAGAGCCCAGTTTTAATGCCACCAATAAACAAGTTTTAGCTACATGCTGCTCTGAAAACACTGCAATATTTCACTGTGGCAAATATGGAAGCAGTTATTCACAGTAGTTATTTTAACACCCTCTATTCAAGGTCTATAAAATAAAACTTTAAAAAATGTTACATTTACATCATGAGCATTATAAAAACATTAGCCAGGAAATTTGAGAATAATCTGTCTTATTGTAATTACAGTGCACTGACACTTAGATAATCACTTAACAATTAAGAATATATTATTTACCTTTTAATCTGTTTTAAATGAAATGGATCTGAATGTCCAGTTAACTTTCCACTTGCTTCACATGTTTGAAATCAGTTTTTGACTTCATATAATTGAATTCAAATGAAACTAATAATAATTGGCTTTTAAATGATAACGATGCTGCTAAACCACCTCTAACTGCTCATTAATACACATTCAGCTTCTCTCTCCTCACAGACTGCAATGATTCACCATCATCTCACTCACATTAAACAACTGAAAGATAATTGCTCTCTGTTGCAACAGACAGGTTGTTGGCATGAGCTCCTGACTGAATGAGTCAGTGATGATTTGTGAGCTGCATTATTTCTGGAACTACATTCAGTTTGTATTGGATACAGTTTCTGAAGAGTTTGTGTTGTTCAGTGATTATCAGTGATCAGAAAACTTCATGATCTTCTGGGTGTTACAGTGATACACAGTGATGTACTAAAAGGACATGATATCTAATGAGTAAAGAGCAGTTATGGACTTGACAGCATGAAACACAGCTGGAGTCTTACAGTAAGCTTTTTCTCTTCATGGCTATTCCTCTGTGAATCTGTTTACGTCTCTAGTGGGCGTGCCATGCAAACGATATCCTGCGTTTGAACCATTTATGCCGATATACGTTCAGCTCAACAACATACCAGCAGTTTGTGTTCATTTACAGCAACAGTGATCATTTTAATTCTTTGAGATGGGACTAGGCAGAGTTTTGAGTTACTTTGCTCTAGCAACGTTCATTCAATGTTAGTATTAATATTTATTTCATATTTAAAATATAACATCTCTTTACTGATTTATTTCTTTATTTTTAACTGTAATACTTTTCTTTGTGTATTCTTGAATTTCAGATTCCTGCAGTCAGACACTGATCGAGTCTGATTCAGTGATCATCAAACCTGATCAGTCTCATAAACTGACCTGCACAGCCTCTGGATTTAACTTTGGTAGCTACTGGATGGCTTGGATCAGACAGGCGCCTGGAAAAGGGCTGGAATTTCTTGCAACTATTGAGCAGGATAGTGATAGGAAGTATTACTCCAGTACAGTTAATGGCCGCTTCACCGTCTCCAGAGACAACAGTAAGATGCAGGTGTATCTGCACATGAACAGCGTGAGGACAGAAGACACTGCAGTGTATTACTGCGCCCGTGACCCACAGTGATACTTCTCCTTAGACATCAGTACAAAAACACATGCTTGCTATAGTCACATGACAAGCTCACATTTTCATAAGCAGTGTATTCATGGAGGTCAAAGAACCAAAACTTTTAGATTATCTACTGAATGACTGACATGTTACCACTTACTGACTTTTACTGCATGTGGCTTGTGAATGTTGTCTGGACGTTTATGCTGGTGTAAGATTACTTAAGTCAGTTCTGAATATATGCAATACGTTGTACATATAACAGAACTGTGTAATACACATCTCACTGAAAAAGAATAATATTGAATTCTTTGACTTTCCCCCATGATTCCAAGAGTGTGTGTAATGAGCTCCAGCCAGTATAAAAGTTCTCCCTACATACTGTTTTAAACACAGCAATATTTCACAGTGTGACTGAGTGAGAACTATAGAAGCAGTTGTTCACAGAGATAGGAAACAGAGCTCAATGCAATAACACTCACATGTCTGGGTTTATAAAATAAAATAAAAATAATCACAAAACATTATGCTCAAATAAGCAAGTTTCATAGATTTTAATCAAATAATTTCCTATGGGACAAGTGTGTGTCGATTTGGGCACCTAGTTTCCATGTGGAATGAGTTTTAGATTCATTTACTAAATTTAACATACATATCAAGTCTTTAATGAACAAATCGACTCAATCACCAAAGAACATTTCCATTGTAATTATTAAAACCTGTAGAAGACAGAAACCAGCAGGCTGTTTTGATTGGACCAGCATAACAATATGCAAATGCATATGCAAAACTTCCCCACTTACAACTGCATATAGAGAAATATCAGCCTCGGTCACTGTGGGCTCTGGAGAATTTAGCGCCGCTTTTAGTTCAACGATGTTCCTTCCATTTTTGCTGCTGCTGGCAGCTTCATCCTGTGAGTTTCACTTCAATAATGAACTCAGAGCTGCTAGAAAATTATTGCAGTTATAAACTACTGTACATACATTTTCGACTGAAATTGTGACATCTCTTTTTTTTTCAGATGGGGAATGTGCAGTAGAACTCACTCAGGTCTCCTCAGTGATATTAAAGCCAGGAGATTCTTTAACCCTCAGCTGTAAAGTATCCGGCTACTCTGTTACTGATAATAACTACGCCACAGCTTGGATTCGACAACCTGCAGGAAAAACTCTGGAGTGGATAAACTACATTTGGGGTGGTGGAAACATTTATCATAAAGATTCTCTAAAAAGCAAGTTCAGTATTTCTAAAGACGACTCCAGCAGCACGGTGACTCTGAGAGGACAGAATCTGCAGACAGAAGACACGGCCGTTTATTACTGTGCACGAGACTCACACTGACACAACAGACTCCAGAGCTGTACAAAAACTTACACAAGCACGTCCTCATGAGCTGTAAATATTCCCTCAGCAGGAAACTGAACCCCAGAGACATTTATTATTAAACAACATCATCCATTCACACTCAGCACTCAGATTTTACCTCTTCATTCCAAACACATCTGCAAACTCCTCAAACTATTTCTGATTAATAATAATCCCATGGAATTAATTATTGATGAAAGCATTACATCATTTAATCATGGATTATAATCATTTGGAAATGAAAGTACAAAGTGTAAATGCATTGCTAGCAAGTGTTTTGTGATCATTTAGACAAATACAAGGACAGGGAGACTCAAGGCAAATAAGCGCTAGGACAAAGATTCTGATGTCTAGTTATTACAATTCATGTTTTTTCCCTCCTTATTACTTATTCCTTATTATTTCCTTACATTCATTTTATTATTTTGTAAAATTATTTAGCACTAATTAATGTCTGTATATTCACAGAATAATCTGATTATTGTTTAAAAAGAGGGACAGGTATGTGTTTGCCTAATACTTGCATATTGCTGTCTCACATGTCCATTTAAAATTGATTCAAATTTTGATTTGAAGTAGTTGTAAAGTAGCTGCTGCTATTTGTGATAGAAGCTGCAGGAACATTACAGATCGATGGTTTATTTCCTGAATTTATAAACACCGAGTCTGTTCAGCAGCACAGAATCTGACCAGAGATTAGATTAAATGTACATGTTTTGTGCAGCATCACTACTACAAACTCCTTGAATTAAAATCATCTGTAGAGGGCAGAAGCTCACTTGTTTTGAAGAAGGATTCATGAGACTATGAAATCTATTAGCTGAAGAGTGTTTATGCAAATTCATACCGTTATAAAAATCTGCCTCTTGCTCACCCAAAGCTCGTCACACAACTGAATCAAAAAGCTTGATTATGGGGCTGAGGTTATAATCTTTATTATAATGTTAACACAAGGTACCTGAGGCTTCTCTATATGTCTTCACTGAGAATATCTTCTCTATGTTGATGATTACCTTTGATTGTTATGTTTTATCCTCTAGGTGTGAGCAGTGATGAGATCAGACTGGACCAGTCTCCTGCTGTGGTAAAGAGACCTGGAGAACATGTGAAGATCTCTTGTAAGATAAATGGCTTTGATATGACTGAGTACCTCATGCAGTGGACACGACAGAAACCAGGGAAAGCTCTAGAATGGATTGGATATGTGGACTCGGGTACAACAGATGAACCCACATATGCAAACTCCATGAGAGGCCTATTTCTCCTCTCTGAAGACGTCCCAACAAGCACACAGTTCTTTAAGGACACTGCGGTTTATTATTGCGCCTGAAGCCACAGTGACTGGAGCTGAGGAAGCAGCTGTACTAAAACCACACACATATTGTAACTGAACTAAATGAAGCTGTAAGCTTGTGATTCACAGACAGGATAACGCCATCTGTGTCTGTTTAGCGCTCCAAATATCCATATGTGTATCTGGATTTTCCCTAAAGTAGGAGTGTTCATATCCCTACATCCCTACTAATGTATTCATATCCCTACATCCCTACTCCTCACACAAAACTTCACCATATCAACAATGCTACACAATCCATTCATGTGGAGCGTCCATTAAATAAGTCCCTGTGTAAATTGTATAGAAACAAAAACACATTAGAACGAGCGTCTCTCTGTACAGCGTCTCCAGCGTCTTGCAGCTGGAACTACTGTCAGAGCCGCTGTTATAGAAATGTAACTAACACCTTCTGACCACAGCCCCTACTACTTCAGGGAGAAAGTTTTATATTGGATGATTGATAAATGAGCTAGCAGGGCTGAGACCCCTCTGTGTTTCAAAGATAAAAGAACATCAACATAATGTTTCATCTTTAACCTCAACACTGAATTATTTGTTTTCCTGAGGTTGATCTACAGTTAATCCATCATTAATAATGTCAATCCATTCCAAAGCTTTTCTGCAGGTTGTTGAATCTGAGTTGTGTAAAGTGGATGTTGGTATCAGTGATAGAAGCTCCACACACTCAGCTCAGTACAAAACACACATCTGCAAGAAGATGAACAGACTGTAAATGTTTTTGCACCTATAGAGGGCAGTAGCTCACTTCTACTGAGGTAAAACTCATCAAACTTGCTTTTCAAGGAAACATTTTCTGGAATGAGGAAAGACACAAGTATTATCTCTCAGAACTAGGAGCAGAGGCATCATCTAAATAACAACAGCAATAACACACCCAACATATCAATTCAGACAACGTATATAAATGTAAAAGAAAACACGTAAATGTTGAATGTAAAAGTTTTCAGTTGCTAATTGAAGTATGTTCTGAGGTTATTTATTCATTATATAAAAAAAATATGTTCATTAAAAATTAACCCTCTCTAAAGTGATGGAAATTAATAAATCATAAGAACTTTGAAGGTTACTTGCATGTACACCAATTATTAAAAACAACCACTAAGCTGAACTGCAAACTGTAAAATGTGACATCGCTCTCATCCTTCATATTGGGAGGAAACCGGAGAACCTGAAGGACACCCACACGGATACAGAGAGAACATGTGAAACTCCATGTTTTACCATGTTTTACCTGAATATCAGAATATTTCTTATAATAACTCCACTAGGGGCTGGACATGCAAATGAGACTTTCCCTTTATAAGCACAGACTCCAGCTGCATTATTTCCACTTAGTTGAGACTTTTTTCAGGAACAGCCATGCAACCACAAATCATTTACTGTTTTATTTTGACATTATTGACCATAACCCGTGAGTAACAGTTTATTTGTGCATGTATCACTAATATAAATTGTGTGATTCTGTAAGACTATGAAATGATTCAATGTATTTGACAGGTTGCGGATGTCAGACACTAACCGAGTCTGAGCCGGTGGTCATTAAACCTGGAGGATCTCATCGACTCACCTGTACCTACTCTGGGATTAGTGATGGCAATGCAGACATATCCTGGATTAGACAGGCTCAAGGAAAAGGCCTTGAGTGGATCTCACACATTTCTGCTCCGAGTGGTAGTGATAAATACTACTCCCAGTCTGTTCAGGGAAGATTCACCACCTCCAGAGACAACAGCAAGAAGCAGGTGTATCTGCACATGACCAGCCTGAAGACTGAAGACACAGCTGTGTATTACTGCGCTCGGGAAGCACAGTAGCAGAAATATGAGGAAACACTGTATAAAAACATTAGTGGTGCTGCTGTCTCATTTCATCTGACTAATATGTTTCAGAGACCAAACATCTCTAACATTTTAAATGAGAAATTTCTTATGAGGTCTCACTGAAGACATAATAAGAATGATGTGTGGCAAACAAATGCACCCACTTAAAAGCAGACACACATCTGCTTTCATAATTTCTAATTTTCTAAGTGTTTCAAGTCCATAATACTACTGGGTTCATACAATGTTTCCTCCAAATACTAATCATGTTAAAGAGATTAGAGTTTAACAACAACAGCAACAACAAAACCCCACTAAATTTGCATTAATGGTTCTGATGTTTGTACTTTTGTGCAATTTGTGCTTTGATAGGACAATGTGTGCTTAGTCTGTCTACTATTAGTTTCTCCTCCAGAGGCATTTTAAGGAAAAAAAAAAAAAAGAAAGAAAAAAAGAGGATAGAATAAAGAATCCAGAAATTTATTTTCTAACATCAAGAAATGAATGAATAAATGTTGAGAGAAAGGTTAATGCAGTCATTTGTAAATCTCTAAATAAAAAGTGTATCTTATAGTGAAATTGTCTGATATGAATTATTACACTTATATTAATTCACTACACTCTGTGTAAATGATAAATAGAGGAGCTATAGCCTCTGAAAACACTGATACTGATAGAACAATAAGGGTAAAAAAAAAGAAAAAAGAAAAAAATGTTCATGACGGAGAGCTCTCTGCAGTTTCTTGATAAGAATTTTCTTTATTTATTCGTTTGTTTATTTATTTATTTATTTATTGGATCAATTTTAGGGCAGTAACTGTAACTCTGCTTCATACCGAGACCCTGTCATTGCTTATTTTCCTGTAACAGGACCCCTGCTGTGTTTATTCCTTACTAAATGTGGTTATATTGTAGTGTGCTCACTTATTCACCTGAAAACACCTGACAGTCCATAAACTTATATATTAACAACTGGCTTAAGCTTCTGATTTGTTAAAACATAAATGCAAACAGGACCGATAGATCTATTTGAATAGACATGGCACAATGTTCCAAATTTTTTTAGATTTAAAATGACAGATTAGAGATGTTTGATAGATGGGGAGGTTATTTGTTTTAGAAGACTCCCTCAAATTTCCCCTAAGATAAGGAGTGTCTCTATGCAAATGTCCTTCCCTGTTATATATTTAAGCAGTGATGACCAAGAGCTTTTACTTATTCTGCTTCAACACACACCATGATCTCTACATCCCTACTGCTGCTGCTGCTGGCAGCCGTACACTGTAAGTGTTTTTACATTTGACATATAATACAGTTTTGGTTACTTATAGCTTTTTGCTTTTACAGCATTAAAATAACTTTTCTTTAACAGGTGTTCACTGTGTTGAGCTGATCCAGACCGGATCCACAGTATTAACCCCTGGTCAGTCAACGACTCTGACCTGTAAAGTGTCTGGATATTCATTAACTGATAGCAGCTACTGTACAGCCTGGATACGACAACCTGCAGGAAAAACTCTGGAGTGGGTCGGAGAGACATGTGGTAGTGGTAGCACTGCCTACAGTGAGAAACTGAAAAGCAGGTTTCAGATTTCCAGAGACACGTCCAGCAGCACAGTAACATTAACAGGGCAGAACATACAGACTGAAGACACAGCTGTGTATTACTGCGCTCGTGACCCACAGTGAGACAGATCAACAACATCCCTGTACAAAAACACCCTGTACAGTAAACTATTTATGTCAGCAAAAGCAGAAATACAATGTTTGATCATTATGGTGTTTGTTGTGTCATGTTACTCCATGAACAGTGGACAAAGTCCTGACTGAACAGTGCTAATCATGTTTTAAAACTCTGCTTGGTTATTTTATTTTAGCAGACAAACATAAATAAAATCTGTTAATTATATCCAAGCACATACAGTACCAGTCCTGCACAAGTGCTAGCTGAATAATGAGGATAATATAGCCCCCCCAACCCCTTTCATCTGCATCCACTGATGTTTCCAGACCACCACACACACACACACACACATATATGAAATTTATTTATTTATTTATTTTCTTCTTTTTTTTTTAATGCTGCTTTAACATTTGAGCAGCAGTGCAAATTATCTTCCATTTTTTACAGACAGTCAAATTTAGAAAGTTTACTGAACCTTTGGTCTTGTAGTGTACACTGTATATTTAGCCTGCACCCACATTAGAAATGTATGAACATTATACTTTTTTTTTATACGCTCTTTCTCTATTCACACAACATCTACCCAACATGTTGAGGTTGAAAGGGCTGAGAGAGTGTAATAAATATGAGAACATGTTCTCCTGGGATTTAAGTCATAAGCTCTAACTTCAACATTGTAATGTCTTAGCTTTATAACAGATCTATTATACCAGGGTCTCATTAAACCAGGCTGCATAATCCACACTGTTTGATGAATAAGTAAGTAAATAGTAAGTAACTCTCTTATATTTTTTTTAAATTTTACATGTTTTTACATTTCCAGGAAATGCCTCATGTCTTTAAGCTCTGTGCCTTTATGAAAGCCTAAACACTGTCATGCAAATCAACCCCCCTATAAAATATTAGAGGTGTTCTCAGGAGAAGTGAGGTTCTGGGTTCAGATTCCACTCAAACCATGTTCTCTACATTTCTACTCCTGCTGTTAACAGCTGCATCTGGTAAATATGTGGAGAGTTTTGGAGATATATAGATAATTGTGTATATATTTCATTCAGAAAAAATGCACCTGATTAATTGATTCATTTGTTGTTCACAGGAATTAAATGTATTGAACTGGTTCAGCCTGCAGTCATGGTGGTTAAGCCTGGAGAATCATTTTCAGTCCCTTGTAAGATCACTGGATATTCAGCCACAAGTTCCTGTACTAACTGGATACGACATAAATCAGGACAAGCACTGGAATGGATCGGCTGGTACTGCAGCTCCAGTGATACGGGCAGTATAGATTCACTAAAGAACAAGATCCATTTCTCAGCCGAGGCCTCCAGCAACACTGTGATTTTACACGGGCAAAACTTTCAGACTGAGGACACAGCTGTGTATTACTGCGCTCGTAAAACCACAGTGAAACAGATCAACAAGGACCCTGTACAAAAACACCCAGTACAGACGACTGTTAGTGGCAGAAAAATGTTTTATGTTTTAACTTCTAAGTATTTCAGAAGTGTGCAAAGACATCAACTAGCTTACAGTCAGCTGATTTGATGAGATTATAGTGTTCATTTTTAAACTACAATGGGAATTTACATTTTTCATTTTAAATCTATTAAATAAACCATGACATCTCCACTTCACATTATAATTTAGTTATGATTCAGATTGATCATGACCATATAACTGTCCCGCAGTCCACTGAACCATTGTTCCTTGTCCAGTGTTGTTACTGTTGTTGTTAATGATTGACTGATTGATAGATTGACTAAAAGTGAGTGCTGTTATAGGAAAACCATCAACGAGGAGGTGGTATGATTCAGCTCAACATAAAATGGGGTCACTATTTCCACCCAGAAGTTAATTATTTTCCCATTACAGCATGACCCAAAGTGTTTTATTCCTCTAATACTATAGTCCTTCATCAAAAGTAGCATCCATCCATGCATTTTCTGTACCGCTTATCCTACCCAGGGTCATGGGAAGCTTGGAGCCTATCCCAGGCCATGGATGGGTGTTGTTCACAAGATCTATCCGCAACATTGCCATGAAGCCAAGATATTAAACACTGACAAGAGGCCTGTACAAATAATAACCCTGTTATACACAAAATAGATCCAAACTATATATAATTAAAATCATGTTGAACCCAATTTTGTGTCAGTTTAGGAATAATTACCTACAAATATTAGTGTATGTACTATTTTTATGTAATTTCTTAGCAGATTAGGAAAAGATCATTTAATTTAATTAATTTCATATTACATCACACCCACAAGTGTTTTATTCCTTGCATAACATGCCTATTAGCATGCCCTACTTATCATTTGTACATACACACAGTTCACTGTTGGTTAGTCAGCAAAAGAAAAAACTCCAGTCAGTGGTTATGTTAATGGTAGCAGCTGAATGCTGTAAAACACCAATTTAGGTTAATTATAGCATGAGCGTTATGGAAAGACATGCTTACAACTCCAAAGAAATTGTTCTAACAATTATAACATAATATCTTGTTAGTTGGGTTTATAAAGTAGGCTTAACAAATCCTCCATAAGTTGAACCTCCTGCCCATTTTAAACACGTTTTAAATACGTCCTCCTCCCATCATCACCAGATATGCAAATACAAGTATCAGGGCTGGATATCACTCTATTTATGTGATGTGATGGTCTCTGTTAAACTTTGGAGGACAGAGAAGACCCCAGTACAAACAACACACACCATGTTCTCTACATCTCTACTGCTCCTGCTGGTAGCTGCTTCCTGTGAGTGCTTTATCAAATTCATTCATTTACTACAATAACAATAAATGTGCAGCATATATTGTGTGAGATATCACCATGTGTTTTCCTCCATAGATGTGCATGGTGAGGAACTGACTCAGCCTGATTCCATGACAGTCCAGCCAGGCCAGAGTCTCTCCATCCACTGCAAGGTTTCATATTCAGTTACCAGCTTGGATCTGACAACCTGCAGGAAAAACTCTGGAGTGGATTGGACGCATCAGTAGTGATGGGAGCAAATATTACAATGACAAACTGAAAAATAAGTTCAGCATCTCCAGAGACACTGCTACTAACACAATAACAATTGGAGGACAGAATCTGCAAACTGAAGACACAGCTGTGTATTACTGCGCAAGAGACTCACAGTGACACAGAATAGTGGATTCCCCTTACAAAAACTCTGAGACATGTTAGAGGCATCCTCTCAATGCAACTAATAAACCATCTCAGTCACACTTTTAGTTTTTATCAAGTGCAATGAATTTTAAAAGTTTGTGTCATTTTTAAAATAAAATATACATTCTTCAAAGAATGTTGATTTTGAACCATTATTACTCTCTCATTGTATAGAATATGTAATAAAAAACTGGAATAAATGTTTAATCAGTAGATTGAGGAATAATACAGCATGTCTGCAGCAGTGTGTTGTGTTTAACACACAGTCTGTCCTCATAGTTTGAGGTGCAATATTTAAAACAGCTGAAGGAGGCAGCAGAGCTCAACAAATAAAGTGAACAAAAACTGCATACAGACTGCATTCTCATGAGACTTCACTATCACTCATTATCAGATAAATAACTGGATGTTGTATGTTTTTTTATAATAATAACTTTACTATTTGTTTGATGTATAATTGTGCTTCTCCTTACTTAGATTTACTGCTGATGTAACATTTTAAAAAGCAAAATGAAGGGAAAATTATAATTAACAAAAGAACAGATAAAATATACATCCTACCCTTCTTTACCTATAATTATCTGCAGGTTGGTAACAGTAACTCGTCATGATGGCACCAAAGGGAGCAGAACTACATTACCCATCAGCCCCAGCATGTCACATACCTCACTAATCACTCTCACCAGTGTCTCATTAGCACTACTATTTAAGTTCTAGTTTTTTAGCATCACCATCAAGCTTATGTTGTATGTTGGTGTGAGTCTCTCTAACAAATCCACGTTTCATGTTAATGATCCCTGTTTTCTCAATTTTGTTTGTTCTTTACACAATAATTTATCTGCACTTGTATCCACCACCTCTACAATTCCTGACACTCCACTACATCACACCACCTGGTCCTTGATTATTTTCCTATAACAACACACCCCCAAGTGTTTTACTCCTTACTTAATGTGGTTACATTCTAGTGTCTTCTCTTCATATAAATTCACCTGAAAATGTGTCATAAACTTCTCATTTGTTGAAACATGAGCAAAACATAAAAATAAACATGACACAATGTTCCACATTTGATATATTTAAACTCACAGGTTAGAGATGTTCAAGAGATGGGGAGGTTTTCACATGTAGAGGAATCCATCATGTTTTGACCCTAAGATAAGGAGTGTCTCTATGCAAATGTCCTTCCCTGTTATATATTTAAGCAATGAAGACCAAGAGCTTTTACTTATTCTGCTTCAACACACACCATGATCTCTACATCCCTACTGCTGCTGCTGCTGGCAGCCGTACACTGTAAGTGTTTTTACATTTGACATATAATACAGTTTTGGTTACTTATAGCTTTTTGCTTTTACAACATTAAAATAACTTTTCTTTAACAGGTGTTCACTGTGTTGAGCTGATCCAGACCGAATCCACAGTATTAACCCCTGGTCAGTCAATGACTCTGACCTGTAAAGTGTCTGGATATTCAGTAACTGATAGCAGCTACTGCACAGACTGGATACGACAACCTGCAGGAAAAGCTCTGGAGTGGATCGGACGTATATGTGGTAGCGGTGGCACTGGCTACAGTGAGAAACTGAAAAGCAGGTTTCAGGTTTCCAGAGACACGTCCAGCAGCACAATAACATTAACAGGGCAGAACATACAGACTGAAGACACAGCTGTGTATTACTGCGCTCGTTACCCACAGTGAGACAGATCAACAACATCCCTGTACAAAAACACCTCATACAAAGGCTTATTAGAACTGAATGAAAAAATATGAACATTATAACAGAATGATCACAAGGACAACACTTTTCTATCCAAGTCTAAATGATAAATAAATAAATAAATCACCCAAATGACACCTAGTAGGTTAAATTCAATTATTGTTATGAATAGTTTCTAGTATAGATTTAAGCAGTCTGCCAACAAAACCATAATCTCTAACGTTGCTGCACATTCTACACACACAGTCAAGTTGATTTTATGTTTTATGGGGTGATTTTAACAAACATAAAGTTTATTATTTTTCTTTAACAGCTCATCCTTACGATCATTCATAATGCGACATTGTAGCTGAGGAGAGGTAATTACCAGGCTACACTTATCGCTGTGTTAATGATTAGTATGTGAATTTGTATTTAGTTGAATGAGGACATCCCATTTTCCACATCTAATTTACTTGCTTATCTCTTCTAATTTGGCATTCTGCCACAAATGATGCGATCTAGTCATCATCAGTGAAAGCTTTTTGTAGTGATTTTAGATTGCTCAGGTCTAAGTGGACTCCAGGACTGGAGTTACACATCTCTGGTTTAGAAGCTAATTTCAGTTTCAGTGGTCTCTTCCAGTATGTTGTCTGGTATTTGTGTAAGCAAAACATAATGAATTTGTTTTTGGGACTCTGATGGACTAGGATTGGAGAGGGTGGATATTAAATGTAATGAACGTGTTATTGGATTTCAACTGGTGGGGGGCATGCCCCCAGACCCCTCTAGAAATTCTGAAGTACTTCAAATAGTGATCAAACTCTAGAAACGCCCCTAATAACAGCTAAAACAGCCGTTCTCTAAATGCAGACTCCTCTGTCGTGAACACTGGACTCCTTCCATGAATGTTAAATAAACCTTGCCTTACAGAAAATGTCACTGTGTCAACAATTAACCACATATATAAAATCCATTGTGGAGCTCTGCCGTACAAGTTCCTGCACAAGTCGTTACAACAGAAACAATACTGTATTTGAATGAGCTGGTTAATAAAAAACCTAAAACTAATCAACACCTCAAAATTGAGGATTCGGTGTTATGGTATGATGTCATTAAGCTGTACTTCACCTGGTAATTTGTTTATTCTGTGCATTCATTAGAAAATATCCCAAGCAGGTACAAACAAAAACAACAACTGTGTGAGTCTTTATATTATTGAAAATAGTAGCTGGTAAAGAAAACTTTTCTTCTATTAAAAAGCCACATATTCCCCATAAGATGAATCTCCTCATCGTAATTTAAATACATTTTAAATCTGGTCTCTAATTCTTCCATTGGAGTGAGATTGTAATAGCTTGTGTCATTTTTGTGTCATTAGTCATTTTTTAAATAAAATATACATTCTTCAAAGACTGTTTATTTTGAACCATTAATAATCTCTCATTGTATAGAATATTTAATAAACAGCTGGAATAAATGTTTAATCAGTGAATTAGAATGTGAGGATTAATACAGTTTATTTCCAGCAGTGTGTTGTGTTTAACACACAGTCTGTTCTCATAGTTTAGGGTGCAATATTTCAAACAACAGAAGGAGGCAGCAGAGCTCAACAAATAAAGTGGTGGGAAAAAAAGCCATTGGAGTTAGAAATTCCAACAAACTAATAGGCATCCCAGTCCCAATACACACCTCTAGTCTAAACCAGATTTCTTGCAAGATTTCTAAAAAAAAATATATAAGTAAATAAAAAAATAAAAAAACAATGCTCTTATTTGTATTAGTATCTGTTCAGAACACATTTTCACTTCATTCCAAATAATGTATTCATATCCCTACATCCCTACTCCTCACACAAAACTTCACTATATCAACAAAGCAACAACAAAAATGTGTAGCAGTTTTTTAATCTATTTAAGTTGAGAGTCCATTATATACTAATAAAATAGTAAACCTAAGTCTTCAAGGTCATGTAGAAGTTGATGATGCATTTTATGTAAATCCTCCACTCATGTTTCTTACATTAGGGAGGTGTGTGTGTGTGTGTGTGTGTGTGTGTGTGTGTGTGTGTGTGTGTGTGTGTGTGTGTGTGTGTGTGTGTGTGTGTGTGTGTGTGTGTGTGTGTGTGTGTGTGTGGTGAGGAGAGCAGCTGAGCAATTTAATTCACTTCAGTTTTATCCCATCTACAGTTAATCTATCATTAATAATCCAGTAGCTCACTTCTACTGAGGTAAAACTCATCAAACTTGCTTTTAAAGGAAACAGTGTCTGGAATGAGGGAAGACACAAGTATTATCTCTCAGAACTAGGAGCTTAGGCATCATCTAAATAACAACAGCAATAACACACCCAACATATCAATTCAGACAGCTTATATAAATGTAAAAGACAAGATGTAAATATTGAATGAAAAAGCATTCAGTTTCTAATTGAAGTAAAACATTGAGGTTATTTATTCATTATATAAAATATATTCATTAATAATCAACAACCATTTCTAAAGTGAAGGAAATTAATAAATCATAAGAACTTTGAAGGTTACTTGCATGTACACCAATTATTAAAAACAACCACTAAGCTGAACTGGCAAACTGTAAAATGTGACATCGCTCTCATCCTTGGCACATGCAAAATCAGCCCGTGGAGGTTCATATTATAGACCTGACTCTATTGGTTGTAACGTATCGGGGTGCCCAAACTGATTTCTACATTAACCCAAGTGAAACATATAAAGTTTCACTCCTTTAAGTGACCCAGAATAACCCGAGAGGCCTTCTTTGACCAGATGCAACTCTGGAATTCAGGAGACTCTTTGGGAACCCACACAGGACCTACTCCCGCAATAAAAGAAACCTTTGATGACTGAACTCTGGGAAACTTCAGGATTAGTTCGTCAACAAGGATCCACCATTTCCCGACCCCAGGGCCTGTAAATCTTCGATCTAATCTCAGTTTACGACCTCAGAGATTAACATCGGAGCCAACCGGTCTAGCAAAGAACCTCCTCCCTAGAAGGTCACCCTGAGGTGACCAAAGGACCATTGTAACTTTAGAAGAACGCCAGCCCCCTCTTCTGGACATGCACACACTCACGCACACACACAGTGAACATGTCTCTTGAATGTAACCTGTAATCATATCCCTAGATAGTTATGATTTATTCGTATATGCATGTGTTGTATGTCTAGATAACCTAGTTGTAGCAATTTTATATAGTTTGAGCGAAAAGCTAATTTTTAAGTTGTCTGTAACTATGTCTAATGATCCTACACTGTCCAAGATATCATAATCTCCTTGAAGTTTGGTACCAAAATCATTGTCTCACAATATGCCAATTAATGATGCATACTACAGGACGATAGGATGTATCATTCTATACTTTTCCATGTTTTATCAAATACCATATTGATCCAAACTTAACACAAACCCCGCCCTGACATGCGACCCGTTCTGGGACAGACAAAAGAAGTTTTCCCCCAGAACTTTCTCATCTCTCTTTGGATTCGCCAGCAGCTCAGAGAGGCGTGTACATTGGCATTGTCCATAAAAGACCGTGACACGCGTCCCCCGCTGGCTCGCTCCTTCGCTTTTTCTCACCCTCTTCCTACTTCTCACCTTGCCACCTTCCGTTTCCGGCATTCCTCCGGACTCTCCTTTGTCTCGTGAAACCACGTGGCAATCACCATATTCTTCATCCTCGGGCGAGACTCAACTCCGTTCACCCCTACTCTACCGACGCTGAAGAACCAGCAAATTCCTCGCTCAATCTGCAAATCAAGGACCCTCGTGAACCGCATTAAATTAACGCAAGTATAATTCCAATTGACCTTTAGAGGTGTCCTATTAAGCCAGAGCCACTTTTGTTGAAAAAGTTGAATTCAAATTCCTTTGCTGATTCTCGAGGTTAAACTGTGTTCTGCCATTGTTACTTCCATCACTTTTTCTTCTGTTCCTTTCACTTACCCTGTATATATATGTATTATTTGTTTGTACCTAGTTGTGTATATCTGTAGTTTTTACGTAGTTATTAAAATCCATGGTTATCACGCTGGATCGTCTGTTTTTACTTATGACAAGGTTCACTTTTAACGTTGCTCCTCGCTACGCGCTGGATTTCTGTGACGTAGAATAAACTATGCTTCGTGGCCAGAAGGATAATTTATTCCTTTAGAGTAATACGAAGACCGCCCTGGTAAGTTTGGTGGACAAACAGATCAAGCTGCTTCGCATTTAATTCTAGAGCTAGGTTACAGTAATTAATATAACATTCCCTTTCATGGTCGATTTATATCCATACTTAATCAGAACACGCTTTGATTCGAGCTATAGATATATTTCACCCATTTGAGCTAGATTCGCTACATATTATGGTGGAGATTATGCGGGCACGTTTTAAAAACCTTGGTTCATGAGTGAATGCGCTTCGAATCCGGCGCGACTTTGTTCGTCCCATTCTTAAATCCGTATTGCGCGCGCTCAGCGAGTGAGCGTCCCGAGCTCACTCTGCTGATAACTGAAAGGCTCTAAGCTGATTTTCAGTTCAGCACGTTAACAGCGCTATATATTTGTCTGACAAATTTAGCCGCGGTTAAGTGCTTAAAGTTAAAACTGCAGTTCATAACATTAAACTTGTGTCTGAAGACGATGAAATCGCAACACAGCACATTTTTAATTGCGTAATCGCCTGGTAAGAACGAAGAAACCTTCTTCCAGCGCAGTAAAGATTGATTTGAGCGATGTTCCTCTTATCTTTCTAGAAGGCCTTATTATATTGCTAGACTCGATGCATTGCGTTGAACCAATGTTAATTCGACAGGCAATAAGTCTCTTCTGGCAGAGCTAAACCGGCGTAGCTAACCGTAAGACGCACTGCATGTAGAAATCAGCCTCAAACGGTGATTGATATATAAATGAAGAGCCCGACACTCTGATCAAGTGTAAATTCAAACAACGGCGAAGAAACCCCGTTGTGATTTTATGTGCATGGCAGCGAAGAAATCCTGCCCACATTTCTTGTGCGTGAACAGCACAAAGGATCCATGAGATCTCAAAAATTTCTCTATTCTCGTGATAACACATGAAATCGCCATTAAAGCCGTCCCCTAGGAAACGCGCGCTGATTTCATTTCACGTCTGAGTTAGGGTAGGTTGCAGTACCTCTGACTGAACACCAGAGGGCCGCCAGCTTGAGGGCTAACCGCGGTAAAACCAACACCCCCTTTTTACTCACTATTGGGTGGCTCACTGCCGCCACCTTGTGGACCTTCTCTGTTAGGTCTATGCTATTCTCATTTCTGCATTCACTGTTCCCTGTCTCAGCCTCTCGGTCCTTTCTAGCTATCCTACTCTAACAGGATTAGTGTTCTCAATTTTTTTTTCTTTTCTCTTTCTTTTCGGCTTGTTCGTTTTATTACTCTTTTGTTTTATGGGCTGGTTTACAATTTATTTCTCTCACCACTTTATTTTTCTTTATTGGCGCTATTAGTTTCATTTTAATTACTATTATTAATTTTTTTTTCTTTCTTCTTTTTTTTTTTTCCCTTCTTTTTCGCATTATGATTTTTAATTTTTGTTTATTGTTTATTTTTATTCACTCATTTTTCAATTTTTTTATTTTTTTTATTTTTTTTTCGCTTCTCCCCTCTCTTCTTTCACTTTGTCATTTTACTTATATTTTGACTCCCTTTCTCGTCTCTCCCAATTGATAACACTCTTCCACTTAAAGAATTCCTTACTGTGCATGCTCCCTTAGTGTGAACTAAAACCAAGCCAAAGTAAGATTTGAATTCTAACTGTTGTGGTAGCCATTGGCATCTGCCTATTCATAGGACTTCCACAGATAGAGAAGGCTTTCTCCTTACCCCCTTCTCTTTGTTTTCATTAATTAGTTCAATTTTATTTGTTCTACTTAGCTGTTGTTTGGTTATGACTTGTCTCCTCAAGCTCACCTAAAGGCATAAGCCTACGGGAACCAGCAAAGAAAAGCTAAAACCCTAGATTGTATGACCCAGGCAGCCAGTGTCATTAGATGACCCACTAGGCTACCGCCTGTCCAAATCTTCTAATTCAGATCTGGCGCATACCCAGACCATTTGGCCCTTCCTGGCCACCTACGGCCAAAGACAATAAGTGTCCGGCCTACATACCACTAACTGGCTGTACCAGTTAGCCAAATTGAGACTCACCGCGTACCTAATTAAGTACGATTGCGACTAGCTAATTTGCGTAGACTTGCATTGGCGTCTGTGTTGTTCTTCTCTCGTCAACAGTTGCCATGTCCCGAGCAAGCAGCCCCACTGCCCATTGGTACAACCTTGAGACCTGGCTGACTACCATGACGACTACGTTCCTGCCCGGAGCAGCTACCGACCGGCAGCGCTTAAGCAAAGAGCAGCTGGATGAGGAAGTAGACAGGCTGATGGCGCATGATCCCACCCAGAACTACAGCTACAAGGACTGGGCCAAGATCGTCGGAAGCCTCGCTCACAACCTCCTCATCCAGGCATGGCGCAGCGAAAAGAGCAACAGTGACCTGGAGCAAACTGTAACGACGCTCCAGTTTCAAGTCGAAGAGGCCCGGGCCAGCCAGGCCCTCGTTCAAACCAGCCTGGCTCAGCCATCACCCGAGACCACGGACCAGCACAGCACGGATTCCGAGCTACAAGAGGAAGTGGAGAAACTCCAAAAAGCCCTGCAAGACCTTCAAGCAGAAACAGAGCGAAAGGAGAAGCTGGAGAAAAAAAACAGGGATGAACTGAAAAACAAAATCCAACAAGGTGACACTCTCCTGACCAAAGCATGGAGAGAACTGGAAGAAAGGAACGCTAAGCTCAAGGCATGCGAGAACCACCTGCTGAGGGCCCGAACTGAAATCGAGACCTTAGTACACGAAAAAGACTCTCTCAAAGATGAACTTGACACTGTTCGCCGAGAATTGAAATATTCCTACTCGTTCCAGGATGACCAGATAAGGGAAACACTCACCACAGAGTTTCCCACGACCAGTGAGCCGAGGCCTCCCGGCCACGAGCTCCCAGCTCGAAAGAGGATTGAAAGCCCACTGCTCAAGAGGTCACCAAGCGACCATCAAGAACCCCCGTCAGCCACAAGGGGGTGGAAGCCTTTCCAGAGCATTCTTGCCCCCAGTCAAGGCATAGCTCACAAAGAACTGGACAAGCTGGCCAGGAACGTTCCTACGTTCACTCCAAACCTGGCGGGAGACCATGACATTCATGCCTATCTACAAGACATAGACTTTCTTTTACAGACTTTAAACAATGTGACCATGTGGGACAGATTATATTTGATCAGGATTACGTCCAGTCGTGATGTGCGGAGCTTCTTAGATCGACAACCAGAGACTGTCAGATCGGATTACCAAGAACTACGACGGGCGCTGATTAAGGAGTACTCTGACCCTGAATCAGATCAAGGGATTATTGCAGCTATGGACTTAAAACAGAGCCGGCTCGAAACCCCACAGGCCTATTACCACAGACTCCGACGGGCCTACTTCGGGGCACGGAACGAGCCAGGAATGGAGGAAGATGTCAACTTCAGGACTCTGTTCCTCCGAAATCTGCATCCTACAGTGAACCATCACCTAGGAGTCCTAGCCTGCCCACGCAGCATGTCCACTCAACAGCTGCGGGACCTGGCCCACAAGGCCTACACTAAGCAGAAGGCCGCCTCCGAAAAACCTGTGAAAAACCCAACTATTTACCCTGTCTCCGATCACTGCTCAGAACTGGCCCTAGAGGGTGCACAAACACACTACAGTAACCGACCCTTTTCCAGCAGAGAGCACTACAACCGAGGTGGTGCGCGTCCCAAACTCCAGACTGGGCGCCCTGAAAAATTCCGGGACCAGCCACGTCCAGCTAACCACCCAAAGGGCGGAGTCACATGGGAACCCCGCCGATGGCTTAGAAACAGCCGACCCTCATCGGCCCGGGAACCTAACCCAGACAAGCCTAAGTCCGAACCTTCACTAAAACAGGACGACACGGCTACGTCTGAGTCTGCAGAGATCCTGAGAATGCTGAAGGAGATCATCCGGAATAAAGCTCGCAAATATAATGACAGAGACAAGCCAGACCCCTTATGACTAAGAGCCAGGCCTGAAACCAACCTCTCTAGAGGGCCTCCGACTGAGCCAACAACACAGACTCCTGCTGATCAGCCACGAGAAACAGAAGAAACTGAGACATCACCAAGTGACAACGTAATCCACTCACCCCCGCTGACAGCTGCGCACCCAGAGCAAACTGACCCACTGCTTCACACTGCCGAAAAAGACTCCAAGGTACCAGAAAGTGCTGTTTTAGTTGTCTGCCTCTCCAACGCATCACCTGACACCAGCCCCAACTGCCTATCAGTCACTACACAAGCCCCAGTGCCAAAGCTCCTGGGAAATCTGATTGAAAAGGGAGTGGCCCGGAAACTCTACCTAGCTATTACGCTGGAACATGCAGTTGAACTGGAAGCCCTGGTGGATACGGGAGCAGACCTCACTCTGATGTCATCCAAACTCTTCGACAGACTCAGAGTTGAAACTAAAAGACAAAATCGGACTGTAACATCACAAAGGTGCGAGCTGAATGTACAATCATACAGCCAAAATGAGGTACAGCTTGAGCAGATAGCACCTATTCACCTAACCATCGGTCCTATGAGCCTGGTGCACCCCGTGTACATCTCACCAATGGACACTTATCCCCTTCTCGTGGGAAAAGATCTCCTAGACCGCTTTGAGCCCTTATTGGACTTCAGGGAGTCAAAAATCTGGGCTCAAGTTCGAGAACCTCTGCCTCTCCAGTCACACAGGTCACATGAGCCAGACTGCCATGCCACAGAGGCCACGGGAAATCCTCAGGTAACAGAGGTCACGGGAAATCCTCAGGTAACAGAGGTCACCGGAAATCCCACGGTCACAGAGGTCACGGAGGTCACGGGAAATCCCACGGGCAACCGCGGGAACACGAGGTTAGCACCAGAACAAAGTTCAAGTCCACTACTCTGCACTCTTGGACTCAACAAAGACTCCGAGCCCTTTTGCCCCAAGGTCATGACCGACCTGCAACTAAATGATGTGAAAACCACAGACATTGTATTGGCATTATGGGCAGACAACTCAGCCATCAGCCTCACGCTGTTTAACACCCTCCTTAAAGGCATACCCGACCTTCCATTTGTCAACAAACGCACCCGTTTTCCCTGGAACCCCTGTCTATCAACAATGACAACTGCAAAGGGGATCTGTGCATTGAACGTGAAATGGAATAATCGGCGCATCACCCATTACTTTCTGGTCTTACCAGACCCACCACATGATGTTTACCTCGGAGCAGACATCCTGATTCGTCTTAGGGCTCATGTGGACTTTATAAATGAGGTGGTGTGGGCACCAATGATCTCACAGCCCCCTGTTGTTCCTGTCAACCACGAGAACCTCATGTCAGGGCAGACCATCCCAGAAGTCTGCACCCTGATCAGTGAACAGGATACCGTAGTCCCAGCTTACACCAAAGGGGTCACTGTTCGGCTCAACCTACGATGGGGTCAAACACTAAATCACACGCTGGGCTTCTTCCAGCCTTCACCTGAATGCTTGGAACTGGGACTTACTTTGGAAGCCACACCCCTCACTGAAGTGTCATCCCGTGCAGTTTACATCCTGTTCAACAACTGCACAGCAATGGACATTACAATTCCCAAGGCCTACCGCCTGGGGTGGCTAGTGAGCACAGACTTTCATGACTTTGAACTGAGTTTACCAATCATTGGACCAATTCCAGCTCCTATGGTCCCAGAAGGGAGCTCGGATGACACAGTATTGACAGCCCCCTTTAAGCTTGTCTCCATTACTTCAGTCATGCCAATAACCACAGGAGTAGCATGCAGAACGGAGCTAACAAAGGACCAATACCTTGCAGTCTACACAGTCTCCAACCAGCCGACCTATGAGACTGATGAGAATACTGCCCCTCTGGCTGCTCACAAGACAAGAGACACTAGCACAGAGGAGCCCTATCCTGAATTCGAGACACAAGTCCAGCAAATCCTGAGGGATGCAGACGCCATACAAAACGATACAGACCGTCAAAAACTCAGACAGGTCTTGTACAAGTTTAAAGCGTCATTCGCAAAAGACTCTCTGGACTGTGGCCTCACGGGCCTCCACACGGTGCGCATCCCGACGCACCCAAATGCTCCTCCCACTTTCGTCAAGCAGTACAAGATTCCGATCGCCTCACACGAACCCGTGCAGGAGATTATCGACTCCATGCTTGAGAAAGGTGTCATCCGCCCATGCAACAGCACCTATTCTGCTCCCATCTGGCCCGTCCTTAAGCCAAACGGGAAGTGGCGACCCACCATTGACTACAGGAAGCTGAACCAGCAGGTGCCACTGTCACGATGGCCCATGACCCAGCTGGAGCAGGAAATACCTAGAATACAGGGAGCCACCATTTTCTCTACGCTTGACGTGGCCTCAGGATTCTGGACTATACCTGTACATCCAGACGACCAACACAAGCTGGCCTTTACCTTCGGCAACCGACAGTACACGTTCACAAGGTGCCCATTCGGCTACGCCAACTCACCAGCGGAGTTCAACATCTTCTTGAACAAAGCATGCCCGGACGCCAGAATGAGAGGCAACCTCATCTACGTAGACGATGTTCTCATGAAAAGCACAACGGTAACTGATCACCTGAGAGAAATAGACTATGTACTGGACCAACTAACTACTGCCGGTGCCAAGATCGCCCTCCACAAAGGACAGTGGTGCCGAACCAAAGTCAACTATGTGGGCCTACTCATCGGATCACGGGGCATTGAACCTCAGACCAGCCGCATCCAGGCCATCCAGAACATCAAGCCTCCCACTAATGTCACAGAGCTGCGGAGTTTTCTGGGCGTGTGCAACTACTCACGACAGTTCATCGAGAACTACGCAGACATTGCACGACCATTAACTACGCTTCTCAAAAAGGACTGCCCATTCGCCTGGACAGAGGCTCAAGCGAACGCTATGAAAGAACTTAAAGGTCATTTGTGCACAGCTCCATGCCTGGCTTACCCTGATCCACAAAAAGAGTTCTATTTGGAAGCTGGATTCTCCAACCACTGTCTCAGTGCGGGTCTTTACCAAAAGCACGACCAGGACAAAAGAGTGGTTGCATATGCCAGCAAGACTCTCCTTCCACCGGAAACTAAATACTCGGACTGTGAAAAGGCGCTGCTTTGCACTGTATGGGCCATACAACGCTTCTCCAACTACATCGGAGCACAAAAGGTCATCATAGAAACTTGCCACCAGCCTGTAATGTTTCTCAACAGCCAACGCATCCGAGATGGCGTGGTCACCAATTCACGCATAGCCATGTGGTTGATGGCCCTCCAAGGGCGCAACGTTGAGGCACGATACGCCCAGAATCACAAGTCTGCGCTGGGCAACGGCTTGGCTGCATGTCAAAACTGCTCTGATGACACACCTGCTGCAACACTGGACGCAGAGGGACCCCAGCAACAACAACCGACCTGTCACAGATACTTTGAGGAGAAGGTGTGCCAAGGGATGCCTACTGCCTACGTCGACGGGTGCTCCTACAACCACGAAGGCACCTTAAAAGCCGGCGCAGGCGTGCTATGGCTAAACAACCACCCCTGCCCACCACAACATTTCCAGCTGGGCCCTCAGTCATCACAACATGCTGAGGTAGCAGCCATCCTGATAACCCTCCAGATCGCTGCAGCCCATAACATCAGAGAACTCCTCATCTGCACAGACTCTAACTACGCAAGACTCAGTTTCACATGCCATCTTTCGGGCTGGAAACAAAACGGGTTCAAGACGGCAAACAACAAGCCGGTCAAACACCAACACCTGTTCCAAGCATGTGAGGACATCACAAAAACACATGACATGATCATCTATTGGAAAAAGGTGAAAGGACACTCAAAACAGCCAGGCCTGGATAAAGACCTGAATGACCAAACTGATGCCCTTGCCAAAATGGGCGCACTACATGGAGACCTATGGTCACCTCCGGCTCAGCCACCCATCTTGAATGTGGCAGCAATAACCCGCAGCAGGCGAACCCTTCCTGCAACACCACTAACCTCGCAGCCACTTTCGCTGGCACCACAAATCTCTAACAACGACATAGCTGATCTTCAAGCCTCAGACACCTCCATCCAAGCTATGCTACACCACCTCTCTGACCCCTCCAACCACCCGATCACACCGTCTGACCTCACGGCTGCCCCCTCCCTCAGACGGCTGCATGAGATCAAAGACATGCTGCGCGTGACGGACAACATTCTGTGGTATGTCCCTGATGACCTCACAGCGCCAAGGCTCGTGGTGCCACAGGGCCAAAGGGGGGTCATGTTAATGTATGCCCACGACGCACCATGTGCTGGACATCACGGCACCAGAGCCACTTACGACACACTGAAGCAAGTGGCATACTGGCCCGGTATGCAGCAAGACGTGGCAGAGTACGTCAGAGGGTGCCTGGTTTGCTGCCAATTCGAACCAGCAAACCCAAACCACAGAGCCCCACTGCAACGCAGAGGAGTCACGTTCCCATGGTCAGACCTCCAAATAGACTGGGTGGGACCTCTGCCCAGGTCAACAAGGGGCAACAAGTACTTCCTCACAGTAGTATGCCAATTCACCAAGTGGGTAGAGTGTCTTCCAGCACCCAATGACACTGCCCAGACCACGGCATACCTACTGATGAACCATATCTTCTCCAGATTCGGACTGCCACTAAGGGTCAACTCCGACAGGGGCACGCACTTTACAGCTGAGATCATGCAGCAGACTTGGAAGCTCTTGGGTGTACAGGCTCAACTACACATCAGCCACCACCCCAGATCCTCAGGCCAAGTGGAGCGAACCAATCGGACTGTGGTCAGCATGCTGAGGAAATACGTGTCTGCCAACCAAAAGGACTGGGATGTAAAACTTCCCCTGGTACTCATGGCCATCAGAGCCACCCCGCAGGAATCAACTTGCGTGTCTCCCTTCGAATTGATGACTGGGCGGCAAATGACCCTACCGCTGCACCTGCTGTACCAACCGGGAGACTCCAACCTCGTCACAGCCTACACCACACACCAATACCTGGATGAGCTACACCGGCACCTAAGGACGACATTTGCTTTCGCCCAACAACAGCTGCAAAGGAGCGCTGAAGGCCAGAAAGCATATTATGACCGGAAAGCATCACACCAGGAACTGAATGTGGGTGATAAGGTCTGGTACTACAACTTCACACAGCCACTCCAGACAGCCTCCAAACGACTGTCGAAAAAGCTGCTCCCCCACTGGACAGGACCGCACGAGATCGTGGACAAACTCTCCGCAGTCGCGTACAGAATCCAACTAAAGCAGGGACAGAAAGACCCGATTTTCAAATGGGTCCATCGAAACCAAATAAAGAGACACGTGGCTGCTGGCAGGGAAAAGAAAGGGGGGGGGGGACTAATATAAACTAACCCAGTCACAGTCTGCAGAGCAAGGAAAGCATCCTGACCAATCAGGGACATCAACCGCTTACCTACTGCCTTTCTCTTTCTCTCTCCCTCTTTTTCCTACACTAGGATGCTGCTGTGGCTCACCATCCTGTACCTCCAGATAACCGGAGGAAAATTAGGAACCCTCATCAATCAACCAGTTTGATACACTCGCCACCCGATCACCATGACGACTGTCGCCCAACGATGTCCTCACAGGGACATCCTTGTCCGAAAGGGGGGGAGCTGTAACGTATCGGGGTGCCCAAACTGATTTCTACATTAACCCAAGTGAAACATATAAAGTTTCACTCCTTTAAGTGACCCAGAATAACCCGAGAGGCCTTCTTTGACCAGATGCAACTCTGGAATTCAGGAGACTCTTTGGGAACCCACACAGGACCTACTCCCGCAATAAAAGAAACCTTTGATGACTGAACTCTGGGAAACTTCAGGATTAGTTCGTCAACAAGGATCCACCATTTCCCGACCCCAGGGCCTGTAAATCTTCGATCTAATCTCAGTTTACGACCTCAGAGATTAACATCGGAGCCAACCGGTCTAGCAAAGAACCTCCTCCCTAGAAGGTCACCCTGAGGTGACCAAAGGACCATTGTAACTTTAGAAGAACGCCAGCCCCCTCTTCTGGACATGCACACACTCACGCACACACACAGTGAACATGTCTCTTGAATGTAACCTGTAATCATATCCCTAGATAGTTATGATTTATTCGTATATGCATGTGTTGTATGTCTAGATAACCTAGTTGTAGCAATTTTATATAGTTTGAGCGAAAAGCTAATTTTTAAGTTGTCTGTAACTATGTCTAATGATCCTACACTGTCCAAGATATCATAATCTCCTTGAAGTTTGGTACCAAAATCATTGTCTCACAATATGCCAATTAATGATGCATACTACAGGACGATAGGATGTATCATTCTATACTTTTCCATGTTTTATCAAATACCATATTGATCCAAACTTAACACAAACCCCGCCCTGACATGCGACCCGTTCTGGGACAGACAAAAGAAGTTTTCCCCCAGAACTTTCTCATCTCTCTTTGGATTCGCCAGCAGCTCAGAGAGGCGTGTACATTGGCATTGTCCATAAAAGACCGTGACACGCGTCCCCCGCTGGCTCGCTCCTTCGCTTTTTCTCACCCTCTTCCTACTTCTCACCTTGCCACCTTCCGTTTCCGGCATTCCTCCGGACTCTCCTTTGTCTCGTGAAACCACGTGGCAATCACCATATTCTTCATCCTCGGGCGAGACTCAACTCCGTTCACCCCTACTCTACCGACGCTGAAGAACCAGCAAATTCCTCGCTCAATCTGCAAATCAAGGACCCTCGTGAACCGCATTAAATTAACGCAAGTATAATTCCAATTGACCTTTAGAGGTGTCCTATTAAGCCAGAGCCACTTTTGTTGAAAAAGTTGAATTCAAATTCCTTTGCTGATTCTCGAGGTTAAACTGTGTTCTGCCATTGTTACTTCCATCACTTTTTCTTCTGTTCCTTTCACTTACCCTGTATATATATGTATTATTTGTTTGTACCTAGTTGTGTATATCTGTAGTTTTTACGTAGTTATTAAAATCCATGGTTATCACGCTGGATCGTCTGTTTTTACTTATGACAAGGTTCACTTTTAACGTTGCTCCTCGCTACGCGCTGGATTTCTGTGACGTAGAATAAACTATGCTTCGTGGCCAGAAGGATAATTTATTCCTTTAGAGTAATACGAAGACCGCCCTGGTAAGTTTGGTGGACAAACAGATCAAGCTGCTTCGCATTTAATTCTAGAGCTAGGTTACAGTAATTAATATAACATTCCCTTTCATGGTCGATTTATATCCATACTTAATCAGAACACGCTTTGATTCGAGCTATAGATATATTTCACCCATTTGAGCTAGATTCGCTACATGGTTAAAAGGAAGTCTATGCAAATCCATCCTGTTATTATTTGCTCTGCATAAAAATCAGCTTGTTGCTCAGCTAAAGCTCATATCACCCAACTGAATTACAGAACTTCCAACCATCACAGAGTTTGATTATGGGGCTAAGCGTCATTCAGCAGTGCATTTTTATACTCATGTTAACACGAGGTATCTGAGACTTCTTTATATGTTTTCCACTGAGTGTATGATTGAATGCATTAATGATTATTTTTGATTGTTTTATCTGGCAGGTTTTTGCAGTGCTGAGATCAGACTGGACCAGTCTCCTGCTGTGTTAAAGAGACCTGGAGAAACTGTGAAGATCTCGTGTAAAATAAGTGGCTTTGATATGACTGAGTACTACATACACTGGATACGACAGAAACCAGGGAAAGCTCTGGAATGGATTGGTAGGATGAATACAGGAAATAATCAAGCAACATACGCAGAGTCTGTGAAAAACCAGCTCATCTTTACAGAAGACGTCCCATCAAGCACACAGTACTTAGAGGCCAAGAGTCTGAGGACAGAGGACACTGCGGTTTATTACTGCGCCCGACAAGCCACAGTGACTGGAGCTGAGGAAGCAGCTGTACTAAAACCACACACATATTTCTCACACAGCATTTTATTGAACAAGTCATTACTGCTGTCATTTATATAAAGGATGAATATAATCTCCCTCTTACTGTGGATAATAAACTGCTCAATTACATTTTGTTTGCAATTCTTTAAATTACAAAACAGAAACAAATGAATATGTATTATACATTGTAATGTTTAGTTTTTAAGGAGTCTTGCTGCAGCATTCAGATTCCGATGAACATAACAATAGTTTATCATTTTTGATCACATAATGTCTGTATCCGTATACTGTAAATTAGACGTTAACAGCTTTAATGAGTTTCATTTTCCAGTTCTTTAAAATTACTCTGATAAACTGCAGCTAAATCTCTGCATCTGCAGGTTTGTGTTCAGGAGCCCACAAGAGAACAAATGTCCGTGCTCTCATTAACAGATAACCAACACTACTGGAGTGAGAGGTGTAAAGATATATTTACTGTAACTAAAAATATAATCATTTAAATTCATGAGGCAACTAATTATTCATTCAGTCATTCATCCATCTTAAGTAAACACTTCATCCTGGTCAGAGTGGTCGATCCAGAGTCCATCCAGGAACACTGAGTGTACACCTTGGATGTGACGCTACATTTAGAAGTCACGTCACCAAGCCAAGTCACCTGCCTCAGAATTTTGAGAAACAGATACAGAAGAAGAGAATAATTTCAGTGTTGAGCTGCTTAAGGATATTAGATTTTTGCCCTGCCATCTCATCACTAGAGATTACAATTATTATTTTTTATATATAATTTAAAACACCTGATCTAGAATCTTATTGATTAGCCAATTCTCTCTGTATTCATCAGTTAAAGCCTCTAGAGGGCAGCCTATACCAGAATGAAAATGATTTGACTGCATGGGGTGTTTTCTATTGCACAGTTTAGATTATAATGTTAAATATAGAGCCCAGTTTTAATGCCACCAATAAACAAGTTTTAGCTACATGCTGCTCTGAAAACACTGCAATATTTCACTGTGTGAGAGTGGCAAATATGGAAGCAGTTATTCACAGCAGTTATTTTAACATAATCTATTCAAAGTCTATCAAATAAAACTTAATTTTTCTTACATTTACATCAGGAGCATTATAAAAACATTAAGCAGGAAATTTATACATATGAGAATAATGTCTTATTCTGTCTTACTGTAATTCTCTAGAGTGCATTGACACTTAGATAATCATTTACAGTGGGTATAGAAAAGAATCACCCCCCTTTAAAATAATCACATTTTGTTGCTTTTCAGCCTGAAATGAAGACGGACACAGTTTTTGTTTCATCCAGCTGTATTTACTCAGTGCAACTTATAACATCCAAGTGAAAGATATAACACCAACATGTCAGAAACAAATAAAAGTGATAAAAAAAACAGAATCACTGAGTTGGAAAAAGGATCACCCCCTTGCTTCAATTTGCCTTAATTTTTTAATTACAGCCTTTAAACTGTTGGGATATGTCTCTACCCACTCTGCCATGTCTTCCCCACTCTTCTTTGCAGAACTGCTCAAGTTCAGTTAAATTTGATGGTGTCCGTTTGTGGACTGCAGTCTTCAAGTCATTCCACACATTTTCAATGGGGTTTAAGTCTGGGCTCTGACTAGGCTATGCAAGGACATTCACCTTTTTCTCCTTCAACCACTGTGTGGTCAGTTTTGCTGTGTGCTTTGGGTCATTGTCATGTTGGAATGTAAACCTTCTTCCCATTGACAGCTTTCTGGCGGAGGGCAGCAGATTTTCCTCAAGAATTTGACGGTATTTTGCCCCATCCATTTTCCTTCTATCCTGACAACTGCTCCAGTCCCTGCTGCAGAGAAACACCCCCATAACAGGATATTACCACCTCCATGCTTTACTGTAGGAATGGTGTTATTTGGATGGTGAGCTGTATTGGATTTCCGCCAGACATATCGTTTGGTGTTGAGGCCAAATAATTCAATTTTACTCTCATCTGACCATAACATCTTTTTCCATGTGGCCTCAGAATCTTCAAGGTGTGTTTTGGCAAAGCTCAGTCATGGGTGGTTTTTTTCTTGCAACCCTCCCATACAAGCCACATTTGTGGAGAATTTGTGATATTATTGTCACATGCACACAATGACCACTCTGTCATAAATTCCTGCAACTGCTTCAGAGCTGCTGTAGGCCTCTTGGTAGCCTCTCTGACCAGTTTCCTCCGGGCTCTTTCATCCAGAGAGGGTCTGTTTTGTACCAAATACCTTCCACTTCTTAATAATAGACTTCCCTGTGCTTCTAGGCATTGATAAAGCCTTTGAAATGTTTTTGTATTGATCTCCTGACTTGTGCCTGTCCATAACATTATCCTGTTGTTTTTTTTTTCAGTGCCTTGCCACCCATAGTTGATTGTTTGCTTCAGTTGCACTACAAAATGCTCCAGGAAAGCTCTTTTCATGCTGAGCTAATCAAAATGACCACAGCTGATCACGGTTGAAAGTCAAATGGCTTTGTGTGCCATTGAGAAGGTGATTAGCTACACCTAATTGAGTTTACAAGTCATTTTTAGGAGGGGGGTGATCCTTTTTCCAACTCAGTGATTCTGATTTTTAATTTTAAAAAAAATAAATAAATTTCTGACATGTTGGTGTTATATATTTTACTTGGATGTTATAAGTTGCACTGAGTAAATACAGCTGGATAAAACAAAAACTGTGTCTGTCTTCATTTCAGGCTGAAAAGCAACAAAATGTGTTTATTTTAAAGGGGGTGAATCTTTTCTATACCCACTGTAACAAAAACTAATACAAAAGTTTACACAGATCCTAGTTATTAAAAATATATTATTTATCTTGTATTCTGTTTTAAATGAAATGCATCTGAATGTACAGTGAACTTTTTACTTGTTTCACATGTTAGAAAGCAGTTCTTCTGGGTGTTACAGTGATACACAGTGATGTACTAACAGGACATGATATCTAATGAGTAAAGAGCAGTTATGGACTTGACAGCATGAAACACAGCTGGAGTCTTACAGTAAGCTTTTTCTCTTCATGGCTATTCCTCTGTGAATCTGTTTACGTCTCTAGTGGGCGTGCCATGCAAACGATATCCTGCGTTTGAACCATTTTATGCCGATATACGTTCAGCTCAACAACATACCAGCAGTTTGTGTTCATTCACAGCAACAGTGATCATTTTAATTCTTTGAGATGGGACTAGGCAGAGTTTTGAATTACTTTGCTCTAGCAATGTTCATTCAATGTTAGTATTAATATTTAGTTTCTATTTGAAAAATAATCTTATTTCATTCTTTCATTCTTTATTTTAACAACTATTTTTGTGCCTTATTATATTTCAGATTCCTGCAGTCAGACACTGATCCAGTCTGATTCAGTGATCATCAAACCTGATCAGTCTCATAAACTGACCTGCACAGCCTCTGGACTAGACTTTACCAACTACTGGATGGCTTGGAACAGACAGGCGCCTGGAAAAGGGCTGGAATGGGTTGCAACTATCACACATGACAGTGGTAGCAAGTATTACTCCAGTGCAGTTAATGGCCGCTTCACCATCTCCAGAGACAACAGTAAGATGCAGGTGTATCTGCACATGAACAGCGTGAGGACAGAAGACACTGCAGTGTATTACTGCGCTAGAGAAGCACAGTGACACATGAGGTTGCAGAGCTGTACACAAACCCCTTCATAATATGGAAGCATATCTTTTTTTTTTTTTCTATCCTAGTCACTTCAGAACATATTTATAAGGAAAACATTTTTCCAAATATTAAAAGTAGAAAGACACTCCACATGACAGCTTTCTCTAAAATATTAAACAAAAAGATTTTCTGTATTAGTAAGGAATAAAACATGCTGAAAATAATCAACAACAGGGTGGTGTTATGAAGCGTTGCTGAGTTACTCTCACCACTCTGAAGTTGTTTATGTTCCTATAACTGTAAGAGGACGCGCTACACTACCGGCAGCCAGCAGAGGGCGACAGTGGTGCACAGTGAGAGCGGCCGTGCAGGAGAACTCGGTTACCCAGAATTCTCCAGGCTGATTAACCCGGATTGCCTGCACCTGACAGGCAGGATACTAAACACCAGCCTTGGACACAGCCCTTCGTTGCACCTTTGTAGAGGGGTGAAAGGGACTGTATGTCAGGGCTTTACAGGAGGTAAGAGGAAAAGGAAAAAGAAATTATTACTGTGCACGAGACTCACACTGACACAGCAGACTCCAGAACTGTACAAAAACTTACACAAGCACGTCCTCATGAGCTGTAAATATTCCCTTAGCAGGAAACTGAACCCCAGAGACATTTAATATAAACATCATCCATTCATTTTAGAACTCAGTTTTATTTCTCCTTTTGTCTTAATCCATTAACATTCAAAATTCCTCTGTAAAATTCTCAGCCATTTCTTCTCATTACCTCTGGCTGGTGCTTAAAGCTGAAGACAAACGTATAAGCAACATTAACTAAAAGCAAAGACATATTAAATGATAAATCATTTAATAACATTAGATACATTCAAAAACCAAAAAACACATAACTCATAAGAAATATTTTTGCTAATGTGACACAAACTATATTTCGATCAAATTAATTAATTTGATAATTTGTTCCATAAAAAAACGTGTCTACAAGTTTTGTGAATATATAAGTATATATGTATATATTTAGATTTATAATCATATTTTGTATATTCATATATATCTGCACCCACAATAGAAATGAACATTTTGCTTTAAGCATTTCATTTGGCTTTAAGTCCTCTGAGAGGCGCTCTTTCTCTACTTACACAACATCTACCCAACATGTTGAGGTTAAACTGACTGAGAGATTGAAAGTACTGAGAGAGGACTGATGTCCTCCTGGGATTTCCATCAAAGTATGAATGCTAACCTCCCTCTAATCCTAAATTTGGCCTTCAGAAAATCCTCAAGCATGAATGATAATTATTGCCCTAAATTTAGCATCTAATCCATGTTGTGAATTTCTCTAAATGTATAATTCCCTTTATTATTGATATATAAATAATGGAAGTTGTATCTGTGATAGAAAAGATTTGTTCTGTTAAAAAGCCACATATGCTCCATAAGATGAATCTCTCCCCATGTTTGAAATACGTTTTAAATATGTTGTCCTCCCATCATCAGCAGATATGCAAATACAAGCGTCAGGGCTGGATATCACTCTATTTATGTGATGTGATGGTCTCTGTTAAACTTTGGAGAACAGAGAAGACCCCAGTACAAACAACACACACCATGTTCTCTACATCTCTACTGCTCCTGCTGGCAGCTGCTTCCTGTGAGTGCTTTATCAAATTCATTCATTTACTACAATAACAATAAATGTGCAGCATATATTGTGTGAGATATCACCATGTGTTTTCCTCCACAGATGTGCATGGTGTGGAACTGACTCAGCCTGCTTCCATGACAGTCCAGCCAGGCCAGAGTCTCTCCATCAACTGCAAGGTTTCATATTCAGTTACCAGCTATGAAACAGCTTGGATCCGACAACCTGCAGGAAAAGCTCTGGAGTGGATTGGAGATATCAGTAGTGATGGGAGCAAATATTACAATGACAAACTGAAAAATAAGTTCAGCATCTCCAGAGACACTGCTACTAACACAATAACAATTGGAGGACAGAATCTGCAAACTGAAGACACAGCTGTGTATTACTGCGCAAGAGAGTCACAGTGACACAGAATAGTGGATTCCCCTTACAAAAACTCTGAGACATGTTAGAGACATCCTCTCAATGTAACTAATAAACCATCTCAGTCACACTCTTACTTTCTTACATTGGAATGAAGTTTTAATAGCTTGTGTCATTTTTTAAACAAACTGTAGTCATTTTTAAGTTAAATATACATGATTCAAAGACTGTTGATTTTGAACCATTATTAGTATCTGTTCAGAACACATTATCAGTTTATTCCAAATAATGTATTCATATCCCTACATCCCTACTCCTCACACAAAACGTCACTATATCAGCAGTGATACACTTTTTTTTTCAACCATTTATGTGGAGAGTCCATTATATGCTAAGTAATAAAAAACAAAAACAAACAAACAAAAAAACTGAGTCTTCAAGGCCATATAGTTGTAGTAGTAGGGCATCTGGTATAAATGATCTAGCAGGAACCCTCTGTATTTCAAAGATAAAAGAACATCAACATAATGTTTCTTCTTTAACCTCAACATTACATTATTTGCTGTCCTGAGGTTGATCTACAGTTAATCCATCATTAATAATATGTCAATCCATTCCAAAGCTTTTCTGCAGGTTGTTGAATCTGGAGTTGTGTAAAGTGGATGTTGGTATCAGTGATAGAAGCTCCACACACTCAGCTCAGTACAAAACACACATCTGCAAGAAGATGAACAGACTGTAAATGTTTTTGCACCTATAGAGGGCAGTAGCTCACTTCTACTGAGGTAAAACTCATGAAACTTTCTTTTTAAAGGAAACATTTTCTGGAATGAGGAAAGACACAAGTATTATCTCTCAGAACTAGGAGCAGAGGCATCATCTAAATAACAACAGCAATAACACACGCAACATATCAATTCAGACAACGTGATATAAACAAAAATACAACATGTAAATGTTGAATGAGAAAGCGTTTAGTTGCTGCTTGAAGTACAACTGTCTGAGGTTATTTATTCATTATATAAAATATGTTCATTAATAATCAACAACCATCTCTAAAGTGAAGGAAATTAATAAATCATAAGAACTTTGAAGGATACTTGCATGTACACCAATTATTAAAAACAACCACTAAGCTGAACTGGCAAACTGTAAAATGTGACATCGCTCTCATCCTTGGCACATGCAAAATCAGCCCGTGGAGGTTCATATTATAGACCTGACTCTATTGGTTAAAAGGAAGTCTATGCAAATCCATCCTGTTATTATTTGCTCTGCATAAAAATCAGCTTTGTTGCTCAGCTAAAGCTCATATCACCCAACTGAGACTCTTAGTGTTGACCCTCCTGTTGTCTCTCAACCACCAGCAGACACATTACCTTCCAAAAATGGAAAGTTTTCTGGTCCCTCTCCCCACTTGAATGACAGGGTAGACTTAGTGCTGCTAATGTCATCCAAAATGGTTCTAGACCCCACCAGATACACCGTCAGCCATGTCCAAGACATAAAATTAGCATCGTGAACACCATCAATCGTTGAGATACTCGAGATGACAAACTTAGAGGGGGAGGCAACGTGTATGGGGACAATTGGAAAGACTTGGATGTGACCAACCCTCATTTTGGCAGGAGTGTACAAGTCAAAGGAGAAGCAGCAGCAAGCTTTGGAATACTGACACTGGAAGGGCAATATTTCCAGCCACAATGTCTCTAAAGACATTCCACGCTTTCTCCAGTGTCATATGCTTTGATGATGGAAAAACAAGGCAGGGCCGATGGGAGAGCATGACTGGCAGTAATATGGGATGTATGGGACAAGTCGGATAAAAGTGTAAGGAGACATCAGCTAGCTAAAAGTCAGTTGATTTGCTCAGTTTGTAGAATTTTTTCATCACATTATGAATTGGTTAGAATTCAAATTGACCACAAACATAAAATTATCCAGCGCTCCAATGAAAACTGCATGTTTTATCTTTCTTTCACTCAGTATCATAATTTTTGTGCAGTGATGTGCTGACCTAAAAGATCAGGTTTTGGCAAAATTAGGTTTTCTGTGTGTAACACATTCTGACACCTCAACATTAATACATCATGAATCTATTTCACCAAAACAACATGGAATGATTTAGTTTCTAATCTTGCTCTAGGCTTTCTTCCTGCAGTGATCATGTTGGATAAGGAGCAGCGTTTAACAAATCCGCAGTTAATAAAACAGTCAGTCTGGAATAAAAATGTCTAAAACCTTGTAAGCTAAGTGTGATTTCCTCACACAGTTAATGTCACACTTTGATCAAGTTGTAGGATAGTTACATCTTATTGGAAACAGACATAAGGTTAATAAATTCAGTTTATAATTTCAGAGACCATCTGTCAGAATGTCTGTGATGCTCCTGTACCACAGTCAGAAAGAAATCTTTTAAATTATATGAAAATTAACAGGACAAAATCTAAATTAGTGGAGAGATTTCAGAGGACAAAATATATCACCTTACATGAAATAAAACACATTAATAAAGAATAAAACTTAAAATAAACTTTGTTATCCTACTTGTAGCTGCTCTCTGTACTAAAAACTCCACTATGGACTTAAAGTATGATTTTGTTCTAATAATTGTGCCCCCACCTTCACCAAATCCACACATTACAGTGGTGTGCTGTTATAGGGAAAATAATCAATATCGTGGTGATGGGATGCAGACTGACATGAAGAGGAGTTAGTGTTAAAACTGTTCAAAGTTGATTTCTAGTAAATAAGCACATCCCGAAGTGTTTTATTCATCAATGATTTTTCAATGTTCTAAATATGATGTCTTGTTCTTAGTGGGGTTTATAAGGTTTATAAGGCTTATTCCCTGGGTTTTGGCCCAGGAAATCATCAGGTTTCTGTTTCATTAAAAAGCCACATATCTCTCCATAAGATGAATCTCCTGCCCATGTTTTAAATACATTTTAAATACATTCTCCTCTCCATCACACCAGATATGTAAATACAAGCGCCAGGGGCTGGATATCACTCCCTAGTTTATGTGATGTGATGAGGTCTCTGTTAAACTTTTGGAGAACAGAGAAGACTCCCAGTACAAACAACACACACCATGTTCTCTACATCTCTACTGTTCTCTGCTGGCAGCTGCTTCTTTCTGTGAGTGCTTTATCAAATTCTATTCATTTACTACAATAACAATAAATGTGAAGCATATATTGTGTGAGATATCACCATGTGTTTTCTCTCTCCACAGATGTGCATGGTGAGGAACTGACTCAGCCTCATTCCATGACAGTTCCAGCCCAGGCCAGAAGTCTCTCCATCCACTGCAAGGTTTCATATTCAGTTACCAGCCATCGTACACAGACTGGATCCGGCTAACCTGCAGGAAAAGCTCTGGAGTGGATTGGAGCGCATCAGTAGTGATGGCAGTACAGCTTACAGTGACAAACTGAAAAATAAGTTCAGCATCTCCATAGACACTGCTACTAACACAATAACAATTTGGAGGACAGAATCTGCAAACCTGGAAGACACAGCTGTGTATTACTGCGCAAGACTCTCACAGTGACACACAGAATAGTGGATTCCTCTCTTACAAAAACTCTGAGACATGTTAGAGACATCCTCTCAATGCAACTAATAAACCATCTCAGCCACACTTTTACTTTCTTCCACTAGAATGAAGTTTTAATAGTTTATATCATGTTTAAACACACAAATAGTACTTTTCAAATCAAAAAATTGCATTAATAGAATATTCTTTTAAGAATGTTAATTCACAACCTTTATTAATTCATTTTACAGAATAATTAACTAACAGCTGGAATAAATGTTTAATTAGTGGAGTCAGGAATAATTGCATGATTCCTGCAGCATGTTGTATTTAATAAAAATAAAAATAAAAAGCTCATGTTGTCACAGTTTTAGGTCCAATAATTAAAAAATGCAGCAGAGCCTAACAAATAAAGCGACATCCTCTCAGTGGAACTAATAAACAATCTCAGTGAAACTTTTACTTTCTTCCATTGGAATGAACTTTAATATTAGTTTGTGTCATTTTTTTAAACACACAAACATACAGTTTTGTTTAATTTGTATTTGATTAGACAGTGTGTAACTGGTATAACTACTTTTAGTTTCTTCTCTAAAGACATTTTATAATACATCTTATAATGGATTTGTTTGGGCCAATCGTAAATACACAAGTCTGCACAATTCCTTATGTGTTAAAGTGAGACATTGAACACTGAGACTGTCTCTTATAGTCAAATTCTGGCCAGATGACCAAAGTCTGTGATTGCTTTATTTTGCTTATTTTCCTGTAAGAGGTAATGAAACCTCTGCTGTGCTTTATTCCTTACTTAATGTGGTTTTATTCTAGTGTGTTTATTATTCACCTGAAAAAACATTCAACTAATAACAACAATCTTAAGCTTCTGATGTAAGTTAAAATATAAAATCAAACAGAACTAATATATATATATATATATATATATATATATATATATATATATATATATATATATATATATATATATATATATATATATATATATTTTTTTTTTTTTTTTTTTTTTAAATAGACATGGCACAATATCACAAATTATTATACATTTAAAAATCACCAATTAAACATACTTGAGAGATGGGGAGGTTTTCTCATATAGAAGAAGCTACTAAATGTACCTCAAGATAAGGAGTGTTCCTATGCAAACAAGTCCTTCCCTGCTTATATATTTAAGCAATGAAGACCAAGAGCTTTTACTTTTCTCTGCTTCAACACACACCATGATCTCTACATCCCTACTGCTGCTAAAAGGCTGGCAGGCCGTAGACACTGTAAGTGTTTTTACATTTG